>JAGKTI010001169.1:80675-94804 GCA_018397915.1 Birgus latro
TTCGAGCAGGGCAGGGAAATGGAGGGGGACAGGGTGACATAGAGGCAATTTGTTGTTTGTTGCCAGTGGCCACCCCTTACGGGATTAAGGCATCTGGCAATAGATAGATAGAATAATAATAAATAAAAGTAAGTATGCTAATATATCGAAATATCCCAGTACTTCAGTAATTCTCAGAAATATATGCAAATGGTTTGTGCTAGCACTTTGCAACATTGCACAAGCTAAATATTAGATTGTGCACTTGTGCAAATTACAGATATTATAAAATAATAATAATAAGTAATAGTAAGTAAGTATGCTAATTTTGGTAAAAATCTCAATATTTTACAGTAATTCCCACGAATTTATATGCAAGTGATTGCGCTTGCACTTTGTGACATTGTGCAAGCTAAATATTAGTCAGATTGTGCACTTGCGCAAGGTAGTGAACTGTGGATTGCGCATTGCGCTTGCGCAAGGTCCTTTTTCGTTTGCGCTGCCCACCACTGGTAACTGTACCTAAGTGTAAAGTGATATAATACAATTTAATAATATAATAAAGGTGACGAGGGCAGAGGAGAAGGGGTGGCAGTGTGCAGCATAGATGATCAGCTGACCTGCACAGCAAATCTGCTACACCTATCACTGTGCCTGCACAGCAAAACTGCTTCACCCACCAACTGTACCTGTGAAATGAGTCAAGGTGGAGCATCAATAGTATTTGTATTAAATTACAATTACCATCCGCCCAGCAGACAATGCATATACAATGAGAAGTACGCTTCAGCTGAAAATTCAACTGACAGCCAGAGTTTTGTACATTTGAGGTTGCCATTATTTCCTGGTTAAACCTATAACCCAATTACAGGAGAACAAGGTGTTCCCTGGTTAATGCATAGACACAGTGTGGATATATGGGGTGAGGTCCAAAGCCTTGCCTGGTGCTTTTGAGGGAGACAGCAGTCAATCAGGCACCAGCTCCCTCTCTCATCTCCGAGACCAGCTTCACTTCAGCTGATCCACCCCCTGCTGCATTGACCCCTGGTACATTAAATAGATCCCGATGGGTGCCGATTAACTAACAGGGCCCTCAGTGACCCACAGCCCGTCACAGGTCGAAAGTATGAGTAGTGACCATTAACTCAGGGCTCTGTGCATATGCTTCTAAGTACTGTCTGGTGGTATTTGCTCCTACGCATTCAGACATCCTAAAGCACACTTGCCCTTATGATTTTGTGATTCTACACTTACGACTAATAAAAGGCTTGTCATCGGTGTCCACAGTGGGGATTGCCATGACTGCCCGTTCATCATCAGTGTCTACAGTTGGGATCGCTGTGACTGCGCATTTACAATCCTACACTTACGGCTAATTAAGGGCTCATCGTCAGTGTCCACAGTTGGGATCGTCACGACTGCCCATTCGTCATCAGTGTCCACAGTTGGGATCACCATGACTCCCTCTTTATAATTCTACATTTATTGCTAACAAAGGGTTCATCGTCAGTGTCCACAGTTGGGATCACTGTGACTGCCTGTTCGTCATCGGTGTCCACAGTTGAGATCACCGTGCCTGCGCGCTTATAACCTACGGTACATACGTATGTACAGACCATAGACATATTGTGTCCTGTGGGACCCACAAGCGAGACATCAGGTCTGCACACACATTACCACTGCCCTCTCTCTTACATGACTCAGAGATTATGGGCGTGGATTCAAACAGCGCAGGAAGGACACGTTCCTGATGGGTGGTACGTCGCCACACATTGCAAGAACGCACAAACCTATTTTTTTTTTTTTTTCAAGGAAGAAGGAACCTAAGGTCGTGGGCCCACATACTGTTCCTTCCAAGAAAAAAACAAAAACAATACAAAAGAGAGCCAAATTCAAGATCCATTCATTTCAAGATGCCTGGACACACTGCATTTGAAAAACTGGAGATCATAGGAAGTAGGGAATACAGACAGAGGAAAACGGTTCCAGAGCTGACCAGCTGCATAAATGAAGGACTGGAAGTAACGGTTAACTCTTGCATTAGAGAGTTGGACAGAAAAGGATGAGAGTTTGTTGCTAGACGGGTACTACGTGCCCGTCGTAGAGGTGAAGGGATGCAAGCAAACAGTTCAGAGGAACAGTGACCGTTGAAGTAGCAATAGAAGAGAGATAAACATGCAGCAGTGCAGCAAAGAGACAAAGGTTGAAGGGAATCAGTAAGAGGAGGAGAGTTAATGAGATGAAAAGCTTTGACTCCACCCTATTGAGAAGAGCTGCATGTGGGGAGCCTCCCCACACATGAGAGTTGTACTCCACACAGGGGCGAATAAAACCCGTGTACTAGGTCAACAACTGTGCTTGGGTAAAGAAAGTTCAGAGTCAGCTTAGCACACCCAATCTCTTGGAAGCAGATTTCACAAGAGATGTAATATGTTCTTTCAAAAGATAAATCCCGAGAGAATGAAACCCCAAGCATGTTCAAGGATGATGCAGGATTGAGCTGGACATTATTAAACATTAGTGGGTAATCCTGAGGAAGATTTTGTCAGGTTGATAAGTGTAAGAACTAAGTCTTTGATACATTAAAAACACCAAGATTATTTTTACCCCAGTCAGAGATACGAGCCAAGTCAGACATTAGGTGTGCCATAGCCTCATTCCTTTTTTGTTGAAGTAACTGCTGAGATGGACATTGCGGAAACCGAATGGAAAGGTGAAGGGTGGAATCATCAGTATATGACTGGATAGGGTTAGATGTACAGCTTAGAAGGTCATTGATGAATAAAAGGAAGAGAGTTGGTGATAGGACAGAGCCCTGAGGAACACCACTGTTGATAGATCTAGGAGAAAAACGATGACCGTCTGCAAAATGCGGCTATGGAACGACCAGAAAGGAAGCTAGAGATGAAGGCACAGATAGAAGGATAGAAACCGTAGGAGGACAGTTTGGAAATTAAAGATTTATGCCAGATTCGATGGAAAGCCTTTGAGATGTCAAGTGCAATGGCAAAGCATTCGCCAAAGTCCCTAAAGGAGGATAACCAGCAGTCTGAAAGGTAGGTGAGAAGATCGCCAGTGGAGCGTCCCTGACAGAACCCATACTGACGATCAGAAAGAAGGTTGTGAGAGGAGGAAAGATGCTTTAAGATTTTTGTGTTAAGAATTGACTTGAAAACTTTTGAGACAGGATGTTAACCCATCCAGTCCCGACCAGTTTTTTACCCAGCCTACCCCCAGATCCCGACCGATTTTTGACTTTTTGTTTTTTGGCTGAAACCTTCACTTTTGGTGAGAAATATCGAAAATTCATAGAGAAATCGCGATCTTGAGGTAAAAAAAATGTTGATATAGGTGTCACTCAACCTTATGTTTTCCTTCTTTTTCAGGGTACCTGGCTAAAGAAAACGAACTATGGAAGGGTTAACTAATTCAAGCCACTTTAAATTACGTATTTATTTCATTTATTTGGTACGAATTTATGTGTAGTACAAGTCTATATTGGTCTTCATACAATAATATAGGCTTTTATAAGCAATGTTCACTCACCCAAAACCCCAGTATATGGCACCTTCCTTTACGACATTACCACCTCATCACTTCTGTAGCTTCTTTGTTTCTTTGTCCTCCACCTCAGGAATCACTTTCACCGTGAATTTCGTCATTGGAGAGACCGTGGGGCAACATACCTTTACTGGCTAGGTTACTGCTAACAGGTGAATTGCCCAGTGTGGGGGGAGGGGGGGTTAGGTGGGTCCAGGCAGTATCCCCGCTTGACGGCAGGTAGAGGAAGGTCTCCCACGTATGCCTACCAAAAATCACCCGCGAATGTTGAAAAATGTGCACACAATGGGCCTTGCAACTGCATGACGTACAATGCACGTTGCTGGGTCTGTCCGCGGAAAAAAGTAGAGACGTGCATCGTACGTCGGTGGGACTCGGCGGGTTAAAGCAACTGGACGATAGTTAGAGGGTTGGGAATGGTCACCCTTCTTTGGGACAGGCTGAATGAGAGCAAACTTCCAGCAAGAAGGAAAGGTACAAGTTGATAGACAAAGGCAAAAGAGTTTACCTAGGCAGGGTGTAAGCACAGAAGCACAGTTTTTGAGGACAACAGGAGGGACTCCATCAAGCCCATATGCCTTGTTTGTACTGAGGCCAGTGATGGCAAAAAATACATCAGCTGAAGAAATTTTAATGTCAGTCATGAGGGATTCAGAGGGGGAAAGTGATGGAGGAACAGCACCGGAATCCTCTAAGGTGGAATTGGAGGAGAAAGTCTGAGTGAAGAGGTCTGCTTTATCAGTAAAAGATATAGCTACAGAGCCATCAGAGTAGAAAAGAGGAGGAAAGGATGATGAGGTAAAGTTGTTAGGAAGGTATTTGGCAAGGTGCCAGAAGGAGCGAGAAGAATTCGAATTGGAGAGCTGAGAACATTTAGTACGGATGAAATTATTTTTAGCAGAGTGAAGAACAGACTTAGCACGATTTCTGGCAGAAATATAAAAAAGATGTGATTCAGGGGTGGGTTGGCTCCAGTACCTCTTATAGGCCCTCTCCTTGTTGCGGACAGCATTAGAACAAGCGTGATTAAACCAAGGCTTTCTTGCATTAATCAGAGGATATGAGAAAGGAATGTATGCTTCCATGCCCGAGAGAATAACCCCCGTAATGCGCAAGACACACTCAGATGGCTCCTGGCCATGGAAGCAATAATCTTTCCAAGGAAAATCAAAGAAGCACTGCCTGAGGGCCTCCCAATCTGCAGCTCCAAAGTGCCACAGACAGTGTTTCTTTGAAGGGTCCACAGGTCATACCGGAGCAATAGGATAGGTTAAGGTAATAAGGTTATGATCGGAGGAGCCCAACGGAGAGAAAAAAATTACAGTAAGCAGAAGGATTAGTTGTCAGGAAGAGGTCAAGTATGTTGCAACTCTCGTCAAGGCGGTCAGGGATATGGGTAGGGTGCTGTACAAGCTGCTCTAGGTCACTAAGGATAGAGAAGATGTAGGCTTGTTCACCAGGTGGATCAGTGAAAGGAGAGGAGAGCCAAAGGTGGTGGTGAACACTGAAATCTCCTAGAACGGGGATTTCAGAGAAAGGAGAAATGGATAGAATGTGTTCCATCGTAGGAGTGAGATAGTCAAAGAATTTTTTGTAGTAAAATTAGGAGGTAAGTAAACAGCACAGATATATTTAATCGGAGAATGACAGGAGAGCCGAAGCCAGAGAGGAGAGAATTCAGAAGAATCAAGGTCAGGAACGTGAAAGCAAGATAGATCGTTGTGTACATATACACAACAGCCACCTTTGGCTTTGAAATGAGAATAAAGTACTGTAGGAGGATACAGAAAATGGTTTTTCTGTATTCTCAGACAGCTGGCCAATTCCTGGCCAGAAAAAGTGAGCACTGATACGGCCTTGGGTTTTTTTTATTGCCCATGTGACCTCCTGACGCTGAGCAATGACCCCATTCTAACACTGCTTGGCGGTACTTTGCGGGAACGACGAACTGCAGTCGAACCTCATGTGATGAGAAAAAATTATAATAATTTTAATTTTCTTTGCCACCATTTTGTAATGAGAAAAATTTTGAGATACAATAAGCCACCAGCCTTGTGATGGATAAACTGGACTGTCTAAGAAGATTTAGAATTAGTATTACATTTTCTTGGGATCAGCCTACGGGTTATGCTCGTGACAATAGGGGTAGCACAAGGGTAGCGATTAGCCTGAGCAGCTGTAGACCTGTAACAGGATGAGGACAAGCATAGACCTTGATACTTACTGCATGATTCATGTGAAACTCGGTCCACTGGATTTCGGCGGGACATGAGTAGTCTCCTTTTCACTAGTTCTCTCCTCTGTGTGAATCACTTCAGTACACTCTCAACAAAAATATTATACCATTACTATCAACAAGCCATGTGCAGTCTTCATGAGCAGAAGAAGGAAGAAGACTAGTATGAATGCAAGATTTCACGGATTTTTATTACATCCTCCAAAATTCAAATAAAAGGCAAGAATAGAAAAGAATTTCGATAGTGACGGGTTCACAATTGGTTGGACAGATAGTATATGACACAACTTTGTTAGGGACAAGTCTGATCAGGTATTAACATCCTAAATATACCAGAACATCAAGTCAGTTACAATCAACACACCACCCTCTGGGTGTACTCTTGATA
Organism: Birgus latro; assembly: GCA_018397915.1. Classification (NCBI taxonomy): domain Eukaryota; kingdom Metazoa; phylum Arthropoda; class Malacostraca; order Decapoda; family Coenobitidae; genus Birgus; species Birgus latro. Next base: position 86,840 of record JAGKTI010001169.1, read on the forward strand.
AACCATGTTATAAACCTCTCATACGATCCCTCATTGACATAAAGGTTCCCTCCCAAGATATAACGGGGCATGGGTATGACCACGGGATGACAAACAAACAAAAACTATTTTAAATTTTGGCCCCCTGCTTAAACAGATAAAGATGACAAACAAACAAAAACTATTTTAAATTTTGGCCCCCTGCTTAAACATATAACAAAGAATAGTCAGTCTATTGAAAGATTCTGATATGAAAGTTGACTCTAGCCTGGTGCCAGTGAATAGGTTACTCAAATCACAGTTAATACTCTAAAATAGAAATCAAACACTTCACAATCCTCAAAAAAAAAAAGAAAAACATACTTCCAGTAACCTGTTATTCACTTTACAGATTTACCTTAAATATATAACTGAGAGAGATATACCTTATATATAACTGAGAGATATACCTTATATATAACCGAGAGATATACCTTATATATAACTGAGAAATATACCCTATATATAACTGAGAAAGATATACCTTCCCTTTTCCTCACAGTTTTCAAAATAATGACGAAACTGAAAGAATAGTAGTGCCACAATCTTTCCCAGAACATTCTCTAAATTTGAAAGTTTCTCACTCAACGGTCCAAACGGCTGGTTAACATCCGTGTATATTCTCACTTACTTAGTTTTTTTTTTTTCTCTGTTTCATGTAGGATGTGACTCAAAACAATTCACAAAATTGGTCTGATAATCAAAGCTTCACTTCTCAAAAACTGAGTGTGAGTCGGCGTCTGGGAGTCATATGGAAAGCACGTGTTACCCACCATTGATGGTGTAAGACCCGGAACTTTCATGGCTAACCTCCAACACAGATATCCTGTTGTCCTCCGACCCAGCATTAATTGGCGACACCGCTAAACTCCTAGGACACTCCCCATCTCCAAAGACTTCAGCAAACTCCCAGGACACTCCCCATCTCCAAACTCCTCAGCACGAAGGGGAAGAAATATAGACATCTCTCGAACGTAGGTCCACCAGCCACCGCGGCTCAGTTTTGAATGCCCTGACGCCTGCTTCTCTCCTCTCTCACAGCAGCGATTGGCGCGGCTTTCAAATTATTTTCCTAACCTCCTTAATAATACGTTTCTTTCCAACTAAATACATTAATTCTAAACTAACTCAGTTCGCTAGTATCACAGTTGACGTAAAAATCTATGTTACACTATTTTAAATGAATGATACTATATGCACAGGTGACTACTTAATGTGGATGAACATGGCGTAATACGGCCTCTTTGTCTCTCAGAAAGCGGTTACTTTCAATAAAAACGATTATCTGAATAAGGGGACACTACAATAATTTTCCCTCATTACACTCGCCCTGGGGTATTCGTGACTCACGGTACAGCCGTCCTTGTTTGCAAAGTAGCCTGGCTTGACCTACCCGTGAATAATTAGTCACTTCACCCTTATGTTTCTTACGCACAACAGCAAGTGTCGGGTCAGACTGTTGTTCTTGGACAACATCTTAACTGTCAGTCAGATCTTGCGGTGATGCAATGGTCACTGGGGTCACACGGTTTGGAGCCTTGGCCATGGCTTGTGTTACTGCAGCCGAAGTCTGAGTAGTGACAATACGGTGCAACTATATTTCCACCTGGTATGTTACCTATAATAAGGTAAAACATAGGTTTGGCATGACAACTGCAACTGTCGAACCTCTGTAAAAGGGAGATGCTACCTGGATACGTGCCTCAGGAAACAATCTCGCTGATCCATCAATGAGCTGAGCTCGGATCTGTCTGCCTGTGTATTCTTCAGGGCGAACTAGACTCTGTCTGAAAAAGCAACCTAAGGAACCATTGTCTCTCAGGACATTAACAGAAACACCTCCCACAAACCCTAGCTGAACAACCAAGGCACTGTTACCTGTGGGAGGGCCTGTGGAAGAAGTGGCCAGCCATTGATAAGGCTGCATGGCGCACAATTCTGCAAACGTGACAGGACTAGATGCCTGAGGGGTCGTACTCACCATCTGGGGAGCAAGAACATTGGCCGCCTGTGGAGGAGGGTTCGCCATCTGAGGAAGATTGGTTCCTTGTGAAGGAGGACCTGTGCTGGTAGGGACGACACCATTGTGCACTTGTCGGGGAATGAAGGCTGCGTTTGCCTTCTGCCTCCGATACACTGGGGCTGGTGCTGAAAAGGATTGTCCAGCCTATCAATCGCGTGGCTGATACTGCTGCTGGTTAGGGTACTTGTACAAGCAGGTTGCTGTGTATTCTGCCCCTGGTCCTTCCTTTGAGGTTTGCCTGGACCGTGGCCATTATTCTGAGAATGGCCTTGATGCTGGAGTTCAGTCTGAAATTGCTTCCCAGACTTAGCAGTATCTGTCCTATTCCAGGACTGTTGCTTACGAGTTTGGCACCTGTACGCAGTAAAGAATGAATCAGCCATTTCCACCATTTGGTTAGCATCCTTTACTTTGCAAATGTTGAGCTGAGCCATAAGTTCAGCAGGCCACAACTTTTCCAGCTGTGTGTGCAGCATAAGGTCGATTATTCCCTCTCGCGTGCTAGGGGTCTCATCCGTCACCATCCACTCGTGTAAGTACGCAGTGAGACAGTCTAGGAACTGAACAGCTGTCTCCTTTTCCTGGAGACGCGCCCTCACGAACTGATTCCTGGCGTCATCAGCGTTAAGGCCGTACACTTTGATAAGTGCGGTCTTCATCTTCATCATCTCGTACGTGAGATTGTCTCCGCGAATTCTGTGGAGTATATCGAGGGCAGGGCCATCAAACAAGCTAAGAAACTGAAGCCACTTAGCTGCCTCATCCAGCTCGTGCAACTGTGCCATGTCTTGGAAACGAGCTATGAACGGCTCAATTCGCTCGCCTTCCTTGTACGAAGGAAGCTTAGGCGTGGGGTAGCTAGAACAGGTGCCGGGGTAGCACTCGTGGAGCTTGGGTTGGCTGTGCCCGATGTGCCTGAAGCCAAGGAGTCTCGCTTGAGTTTCAACACCTCAAGCTAATTTTCTCACGTGCCTCACGCTCGGCACGCTCGTGTTCACGTTCTCTCTCACGTTCCTCACGCTGTTCTCGCTCGTGTTCACGTTCTCTTTCACGTTCCTCACGCTCAATTTTCCGCTCTTCACGGGCGGCATTCTCACGTTGTTGTTCAAAATTTCAGCATGCGAGCACATAGTCTTTAATTTCCTGAGGGTCAGTAAGCCCCACATCCTTGGCTTCCTGTAGGTATATACTGGTTGCCATGATGATGCTCAGACTGAGACTGAGTGAATTAGACTGATATACGGGCTGCTGGGCAGCAGTCGAATGCTAATACTTGGAAATAAAGAATACAGGCACAGTATGGTGGTGACCAGAGTAGAGAAACTGGTAAAGAAGGGGGAATAAAAACTGCAACTGGCTGGGAAAACTTACATGCAGTTAATGAAGCAAAATCAGTAACCACCAGCAAGGCAGTGCCTATAATCTTTAATAATAGCTAATACCTAGCTAAAAGTGTGTGAGTTATTTCGGTAATTTCCAGGCTAGGAGTTATCCTGGAATGAGGTCGCCAGTTGTCACGGGGTTTTGTGAAAATATTTTATTTTTTTAAATGAATGTGAGCCAGATGTCACGAGGGAAATGAGAATATGTCTATGGAAAAATGCAAATGATTGCCTAATCGATTAACACAAAAGAATCGACTCGTGAAATCAAGTAGCGATTTCACTTTTATGCTGGCTTACTTTGCCATTTCTCTAGAGACGAGAATTTTATAAACTTTCTCAACAGTACACAGCAGAGACTAATCGCTCAAGAAGGCTGTATTACTGTACTGTTGGCCTCGAGAAAGTTAGCTCACCCCTCGACATTAAATAATTAATAATAATAATAATAATAATAATAATGATCTTGCTGGTGCACTCCTAGCTGGCACAACGGATTTAAGAATTAATACCAAGGAACTGGCCTAAATACCAGTCGTGATTAACATAAGGAGGTTGTGCTAACCTGGAGTAGCGAAAGTATCCAAAATATGGAGAAATTAAACACGACTGTTACATTTAACAGAGCGTAAGAAAACGAACTGTAAATTTATTAATTACAAGAATATAAATTCACGTTACATGAATCTCTGTTCAAAAATCAGAGCAAAGAGAATGCACTCACTCACGCACTCAAGCCAATAGCTAAGTAACCTTAAGCCTAGGGAAACAAAAGAAAGAAATACTGGTCAGTGAAGATGAGATCGCCATTGTGAATAGACTGGGCGTCTGCTACAGTCGATCACCAGGTTGGTGGGAGATTCGGGAACACACCGATACTGCAGGATGCTTGAAGCCGCTACGACGAGGGACTCTATCCGCATTAGGCACAGCGCTCCGCACTCCGTGACTGTCAAGAACCGACTGGCTCGATGTGTCGGGAAGCCGACATGCATCCCCTCAAGCAGGTGTAAGACACACAGCGGTGACAGAGGTGCAAATGACGCCGCCTGCCGGAAGTGAGTTAAGGATGAAATGCGGACAGGGGAGAAAGAGTACCGATTCGGTGTACAGCTGTGGGCAATAGGGAGATGGAATAAGGAAGAGAGGTTGAGAGGAAGAAATAAATAGAGGAAGGAGGAGGAGAGAGAGAGGAGTAGTGCGGGTGGTGTTGGTCGAGTTGTTTACACAGGAAAAGTGTTGGCTAGGCAGTTCAGACCGTGAGAGCGGGTGCTGACACAGCGAGTCTGGTAGGGCCTCTACGGTGGGTGAAGTGGGTGACATGTGGGTGACGGCACTGGGTGAGTGGGTGACTCATCATCACCCACCACACCCCATATGACTGCTGGCGAATATCGGCAACCTTTTGAGGCCAGAAAGGGGTACAGACCTCAGTTCAGACTAGAACTTGGCGAAGAGCAGACACAGAGAAGCTGGAGGACGGTGAGACGGCTTGGCGTGCTTGGTGCAGAGACGTCGCTGTATAGCCGAGAGTAAAGTTCCAGGGAGCCAGCATGCGAGCATTACTGGTAGTAAGTGAAAGTACATGCGTTGTGACCGCGGGTATAACTGACCAGCAGTGCTATTTATTTGTCTGTCGTCTGGGAACTAGTAAGGACTCCTAGTTGTCTGTGTCTGAGAACTAGTAAGGACTCCTAGTTAGAAAACGGAAGGAGTCTAAGAACTAGTAAGGACTCCTAGTTTGAAACGGAGGGAGTTAAGATTTTAAATGTTTAAGTGTGTTTTTCTTATATTGATGTAACAGTGATTTCATATATATGAATAACTAAAGAGTGCTATATATATATAACAGCACTAGTGAGTTTTTACAAGACTGGCTTTGCTTTATTAAAATAGTGTTAATATTCCAGTGATTTTAAGAGTAGACGTGTATGTGCGGTTTTTAGGTACTTATGCACGTAGTGAAGTGAGGTGGGAATTACCTCAGAGTTATTTGTAGATTTTTGTAAATACTATTTTGTAATTAAAGCCTAGAAAAGCCATATTACTTTTTCACTTCTTCCAGTTCCCAGTTTTAAGTACATGTGTGTCGGGGCATTTTAGTGAAGTCCCCCCATGTCGTGCGTTACCTGTGTCGAGGCGGAGTTAAACTACGCTACCACTTTGTATTAAATACGGGAGAATTTATTCCCGAGAAATACCGTAACGACACCTGGGTAGCGGCACGACAGATGCTTGCTCAACACAAGGGAGCGTGAGAAAAGGACGTGGCTGACTCAACGGTTAGTGATGTAAGGGTGTGGGAACAACAATTCACAAAATATCGCTCAGTGGAATGAACTGTCTGTACATAGAGACAGTCACTCACGAGACAGTGACGAAATTTTTGACAAATCTATACAAATATAAGTGCAAAAGCGAGCGGTTAACAGACTGAGCGAAATTCTATGGATTTCAAAACTGTTCAATCGTTCCCACTATTGCTGAGCAATGTCACGAATTACGATACTAATATCACGATCTAGGAAATTCGTGACACATTACAAGTGGCACTTGCAGAATCCCTTATGATACAACTAAGACAACACACAATATAGCAGTATGGCACACTGGGAATTATAAGTCTGTGGCTCACTGGGAGTCCCGACCAGGGCAACATACATTGTTCAGTATTAGCCCGTCAGTTCTAGGCCTTTAGTATTTTCCACCCATACCACTGGGGGAACACTGAACCTTCACATTAACACGAGTTCACTGAGGGTCACTGGGGGAGTCACAAGTCACAATATTCACTGCAGGAGTGAGCGGGGCCTGGGGTGTTCGTTACAGCACAAGGGAAATGTACAGGAGTTGTCACAGGGAAGCGAGAATTACACAGGGGGCATGATCCACTGGGGGCCTATGGCAGGGGGAAGTTGGCACTCATAGTTCTGGCGGAGTCTTATAAGGGGTAAGGGTGACATTCACGATTTCAGGGCTGAGTCCGGAAGGTTTAGGTGGTGGCCTGGTGTAGGGGGGCCATCCGGGTAGCGTGGGGCTGCTTCACGATGTGGGCAACGAATGGGTGTAGCAGGAGGTCCACCTTCGGTCCTCCTGGAGGCGGCCTTGGGAGTTGACAGGCCCTTAGGACTGAGGCCGAACAAGGCCAGGAGGCGGGCAGCCTTACGCTGACCTCAGGACGTCATCAGAGTGCAGTGGGCGCCCTCGGGCTGGGCAGAGCCCGGGATAGGCGGTGTGCCCCTTGGTGGCTGGGGGCTGCAGTCTCACTGGGGAGAGGGGGCTGTCAGGAGTCATCTGCAGCCACGGTGTCCCTGCGAGGCCGTCAGCGTCTGTGCCTTGGGGAGGGGATGGCTGGATAGACAGGATACCTAAGACCAGTCCACTCCACACGCCCTGCCACAACATACCTGTTGGGGAGCAATCTCTGCCCCAGGTGGTGTGGGGCAAGGCAGAGGGGCGTCTCACTTGGCCACAGGAGGGGTGGGCCGAGCCAGAGACCTGCCCCTCTAAGGAAGCCTCCGGCCTAATGGAGGTGGGAGAACCGGCAGTCACTCCCTCTGCGCACTCCACGCCGGGGATGGAGGAGGAGATTCTGATGAAGCTCCTCCGGCCTGGCAAGTCTGGCAGATGTTGCCCTGGCTACCGGACTGGGAAGTGGAGGAAGGAGATCTGGCGGACAATCCTCCCGCCCGGTAAGCCCAGCAGATGTTACCAGGGCACCACTCGTCCAGGAGGCGGCAGGAGGGAGAGATCCAGTGGACGCTCTTGGCTGGGCAGGTGCGGTGGACGCTACCACACTCCAGCTGCTGGGGGATAGTCACAGCCGCGGAGTACCCGGCAGGTGCCTCCACTATGGCAGGTCCGGCGGATGCTACCAAGACCCTGCTCACTTTCCTGGGATGGGCAGGAGAGGTCCTCACATCGGCTAGTCCGGCGGACATAACCGTGCCTCCGCTCCCGACGGCAGGTGTTAGAAGAGGGAGAACCGGAGGTCGCTCCCTCTACAGCAAATCTGGTGGATGTTGCTGTGCCGCTGCTCCCCTGAGGTGTTGTAGGTCTGGGAAGACTGGTGGTCGTTCTCCCTCTGCTAGCAGTTCCAGCAGGATCTGCTGAGGGCCTTCGTGGGACTGCTTGACTGCAAGTCCCACCCCGAGTCTGTCGATGGCTGCTGCGGCCCGGCTATCTTGGCGTTGATCCGGTTTGCAGGGAGGAGGGGCGTATGGGAGGTGACGTGGGCTGGTGTGGCCCGGAAGGTAGAGTCGCCTGTCCTTTGTCCCCTTGCAGGGTTGTCGTCACCTCCCCATCATATCCTTGGTGGGTGGGGGTGTCGTTGTCGGGGCGCATTTTATTAGACAATACAACCATTCTAAGTAGTGGTGGAAGTGGAGAGGCGAATGGAACAGTTGCTACGGAGGAGGGAAGGGGGAGGAGACACGAGGGATGGCCAGGTGGGAAAAACAAGTTGTCTCGTCTCGCAAGATGCTAGACTTTATTATGGATCACACCTACTCCATTGCTTCCATACCTTCGCCCATATTATCC
>JAGKTI010001170.1:0-22392 GCA_018397915.1 Birgus latro
AGCACCTGGCCACTCCTCCCACAACTGCAGTATGGATACCGCCTTCAACTCTGACATTACCACCACCCACATTACACCTGCTCCCCCGCCATTACCGCACCTGTGTCTTCACCATCATCCCCCCCAAGCACCCCAATCATATTACCTGGGTTATCGGCGCTCCATCTGCAACACCTCACCACACACAGATGCACACACCTGCTCCCGCCATGTCCACCACAAACGTAATACCACTGCCACACTTACACCAACACCACCACTCCTACACCTACACGTACACCAATATCACCATACCTACTCGGACACCAGCACCCCCACACTTACACCTATACCACCTTGCTTACACCATAGACTAAATCTCCAGGGGCGATCGGAGCTTTTTCGATCATATAACACCACTCGAGGAGAATGGAATCATAGCTGTCAACAATACTATTCACGAAGATTTTTTTATGCATGCATGTAGATAACTAAACTAAAGTTTTTTTTCCCAGCAATTTGCACATACAACCATTGAGGTTCAGTAGCTGCCAACTCTAATTTGATCCAGATTGATGTCATTTGACGGGGTGTTTTGACCACCACCTGCAAAGAGTTCATTGAGTGCAGTGTGGCTTGACGTCCTCTGAGGGCACCTTTTTTTACCAATTTTGGGTGTGTGTGCCCGATGGTGTTTTGTTATTTATTCATTCATTTATTTGTGAGTCTGTCCACCAATTACCTCTAGAATCAATGAACGGATCATCCTCAAACTTTGCACAGGTTTTGGGTATGTGGAACCAATGAAATGATTCGATTTTGGTGAAAATTCACCAGAGGTAAGGGTGGGAGTGGGAGGCCTCAAATTTGAGGCCCAGTGATAAAGATAGGGAGCAAATGTTTCAAAATGCCATAGGAGACAGCCGGTGAGAGATAGACGCATGGTTACTCTTAATCGCTAATAGGAAGTCATATATGGACATTCTATTGGCAACATTACATTTGACCTTCGGTGACCTTGAAAGGTCAGAGTCAAGGTCACATTTTGACTGCTTAAGTTAGCAGTTATGTATGGAGATTCTGTTGGCACCATAAGATGTGACTTTGAATTATCTTGAAAGGACAGACGTAAGGTCGATCAAATGTTAAAGTTTCAAATCTCAGAAACTGCCATTTCTTTTGGGAATAGTGTTATTATCAAGTCATAAAACTTCATTTAACCCAATTTCCTTTTACCCTAAGTGACTTTGATCCTACTTCACCAAGCGCGGATGGGGTGTTGTGACCTCGGGTCACCTTGCTCTAGTTTTGTTTTGTTTTTGTTATGTTTTTTCTCCTTCAAAGGAAGCCTGTCAAGTTGTTAGCAGTGCAAGCGCTCTCGAAAAACACTTGTATATTCAGTTCACCTTGATAGTACACTTACAGTAGACTCAGGAAACAAGACCTCTTTATTACAGATGGTTATAGCCAGGAAACCTACACACAATGGCTTACATCGAGTTGGGACGGAATGCATAGGGAAAAGGTGGGGTGCATGTACTTTTTAACAAAAGAAAAATATTTCAGTTAGGAACAAATATTTCAGTTAGGTACAACACTCACGATCAAAAGTTCACTGACAGCCCCCTGTCAGCATTGTGTCCGTCTTCCACATTTCTCATTCCTCCCCGAATGTCTGACAGTACCCTTCCATCTTGTAATCTTTTGTTGCATGCTGAATATTGTCGTCATATAGCAGTATTTCATATTGTCGTTGCTGTTTCTCAGCCCCGGTCATGCCTGGCAAAGTAGATCTGTTTGTCGCAGGTAAACAACTGCCCGTATGGGATCGTTTCATAGATTCCCAACACATTTGATAATGTCTACATCTTAGTTTAGCATGTGTTGTGCAGTGCTTCATATTATGGGCTATGTTGCGTGGGCCTGTTTTACAAGCGGAACACGTGTGATCAATAATTCCACCAGCCCCAATTTAGGACGGAAGGCTGGGTGATGGCCTGAATTAAGCCTAGCTAGGGGAACTCGATCAACTCTGTTTAAGGAAACCTTTGATGGATGGATGTCGGGTGTGGGGAAAGGACTTGCAATACAGTGTTTTGATCAAGGAGTTATATTGACCTACGCATGAAATGAGTATGTAGGCGTTTTTTCTTTGCAAATGTTGGAGTATCTGGAGATGAAATGTTGAAGATGGCTTTGTAAATGTTTGTATGATTATTTTTTGTGTATAGTTGTGTTGTGTGCCTCAGCCATATAATGACAGAGATATTGTGTGGTAGTGCTGACTGCTGCGTAGAATCGTGTACCTGTCATGTCAAGAGGCCTTTGGTTTCAAAATGTCAGTGAGCTGTGGGAGTGATATTGATGTAGCCAGTGGCGATGTGCAGAGCGATGTTCTGTATGGTCTGCAAGATGTTGTATAACAGGATTGGGGCCCATGCTTGGGAGGCTTAGGACATTACTGATCTGATGTATTTTGGGGGGAGTAGGGAGATTCTTTTTCTTTTCTTTTTTTTTTGTCCGAAGTCTATCCTTGTATTTGACCTGAATGTAATGAGTATGGGAGTGCACCGTCTCTTGATGTTTTGTGTTGGTCCTGGAAGGTGAATTCAGTGTCATGTGTCACTCCAAGGATCTTAGTGGTGCGCACGCGCGTGCGTGTGTGTGTGTCTCACTAATGCATGTTCAGTGTGATGTTAGTGTATACCTTTGAGCATGACTGCTTCTGTTGATGAGTAATAGCGAATCTGGATGGAGCGATCATCAGCCTGATGTCCTCAATCCATGCCCGAAGTGTGTTGAGATAGTCTTGTTTCAGTGTGCCGGCCGTGTCAACATTGTGGTATGTGTTTGTTATGATAATGTCTCCTGCACATGGGGCCGGTCGGGGTATAGGAATGTCATGTATGTAGGGATTGAAGAGTGTGTATGAAGGAATAAAGTTTCGTGTTCGTGATGACTTACTCTGGAGTGTAACATTTGCTTGTGTGCCAGATAAGTAGTTGGTATTTGGTTTTCTTTAGCTTCGTATTGTAGGTTTTGTGATCAGTCCGTCGGGGATTGACTTTAAAGGCTTTCCTTATGTTTATTGTTGTAAAGAGTGTACATTTTGCGTGTCTTACATATTGATGCCGTTAGATGTGTGTTGTGTGACGTTCGTTTGAAAAGTATTTGTGGAGTGTAGTGCTCTAAAGCTGTGTTGAGATGGAGCAAAGGGGATCTGAGGTGTGATTATTAAGAAATGGGTGTTCAGTTATCCTGGATGGCGTGCAGGTGTTGTTAGTCATTACAAAGAAGAGCTGTGTTGGGTCCTTCATTGGTTTAAGAATATTTATGTTTGCTCCATGTCTCCAAATGCTGGAAATGCTATAGTGCGCATATGAGTAGTTGCTGATATTTGTGAGGGCCTGGATGTCAAGTGGTCCTAAATTTTTCAAATGTAGGTTGATCATGCCGTCCGGTCCTGTGCTTTTAGTTCTTTGTTTTTTTTTTTATAGTGTTACTTGATGGTTCTGGAATGAAGAGGCTTACATTATGGTCAAGTGGAAAGGACTGCCACGTAGAGAACATTGTCTTCAGACTCAGTGCGTGTTGGTGTAAGGTGACCTAGGTTTGCGTAATGGTCCATTAGTACGTCTGTTTGTTTTTTGTAGGAAGAGATGCGTTGGGTGTTGGAGGCCATGGCTGCGTAGGTCTTGGAGGTGCTTCTTTGTAATTTTTGATGATGTTAAGTATTTTGTAGAGCCGAATGGAGTCTGTGTAGTGTCTGAGTGTTGACATAAATTCTTTCCCGTTTCTTTTCTTTTGTGTGTGTGTGTGTGTGTGTGTGTGTGTGTGTATGTTAATCTTTTGCCAGTTTCTTTACTTAATAGCTGGAGCCTTCTGATGACGTCTTGCATGGGGAGGAGAAGGGAGATACGTTTGAGTATGTCATGGTGTTTGATAAGGCGAGCGATCTCCGGTGTATAGTTTGGTTTGTTGCAGCATCTTCGAACGATACAACCGGCAATGCAGTGTTGGCATAAGAAAGGCCATCTTTGTATGTCACTAGTATTTGCAAAATATGGCAGCTTTTTCCAACAGCTGATTTTGTAATTTGGAAGAAAATGCAAATCATCTTCAAAGGTAACAATGAGACTGTAATAGGCAGTTTTGCCGCAAGTTACCATGAACCTAAGGGCAAAGAACATCAACGGTGACAGCATGAAGAAGGCTTATTGTATTAAATTTATCCATTTTTATCCCCATAAGATCTGCCGGTGTGCGAGGGCGGACCCCAGACGGTAGCTGTAGCTGAGGGCGAGAACACACGATTGTCTTGTCGAGTGGACGCCCGGCCGCAGACGGACCTGTCCTTCACCTGGTTCTTCAACAATACCCTGGACACCGTGGAGGTGGAACAGCACCGCTTTACTGTCCTCCCCGGCGTCAGTGTCCTCGACTATACGCCCAGGTCACTACTACCCTCACCTCATCATGCACTACAGTTGTTTCCTCTTGTTTAACTGATACACTCTGGTACACATCCCTTCATCTGATTATTCTTGCATCATTTAGTCTCACCCGACTACATCACACGTAAGAATATCTACACACTTCTGTGTGGTGACAAATTAAGGAAAAATCTGTCAGTACCGCCTTATCAGATGACTGCAATAATGCTTCATTCTCCTGTCACTGAGATCAGGTAAATCACCTAGGCATACTGGATAAACACGCACATACACACGCGCGCGCGTTTATTTATTTATCTATTTATTTATTTATCTGTTTTTTTATTTACCTTTTCATTTATTTATTTGTTCAGCAGCTAGAACTAGTCCACTTCATAACAATATCCTCTCCTATCTTTCTCCACTCTGACCTGTTGTCTGGTAACCTGTTCCATCCACTCCCTGCAAGTCACTAAATTTAATCTCTCCATCCTGTTCCCTGTCTGCCTCTTCCTCTTACTCAGTCTCTGGGTTGCCATTTGGTTACCCTAGTTGTTCTCCCGTTTTTGCGTCTACGTTAAATGTGTCCCGTCCACATCCATTTCAGCTTTTTATTGCAGTTCACATCCTCTATTTTCGTCTAAACCCTTATCCAGGAAGCTCTCTTTTTATCTTTCCACGTGACACCTAGCATAATGCATTGTCTTTCTCTCTGAACATTCCTAAGTTTACGTTTCAAACTGAGTTAGACTCCATGCACAATGATTATATAACTGTCTCACTTGACATAAAGACAATTGTTTATCCTTCATAGAGTTAGTCTACCAAAATACCTCAGTCCCACTCCTGTTCATTGCTTAATTACGTTGTCATGTATTGGAATTATCTGATTGTCTGCCTTAGGTATGCACATTTTTCAATACTCGTACATTTCATCTATTCATTTCCTGTTCTTTACTCGGAAGGTCTGATAAACATAACTTTTGTCTTCAAAGTCTGATTATTTTCAAGCCTGCTCTCACACTCCTTTTGTTCATATTAATTGTGATTTCTTGTAGTTCCTCCCCTGAGTCACTGAAAAGGACTTCCGTTAACAAATCGGTAATTACCCGTATTGTTTTCACCAGGTATGTCTGTCTGTCTGTCTGTCTGTCTGTCTGTCCGTTAACAACTTTACGCGATAACTACTGGTGCGATTTTGACTAAAATGACAGGGATGATGGGCTATGACCTTCTGATCAACTGATTAAATTTTGGGCAAAACTGGGCCAAGGCCCAGGCTGTAGCCCCCCCCCCAAAAAAAAAAAAAACACGTGGACGGGTAAAAATATTTTTTTCACCATACCTCCTTTCAGTTTCGTCATATTGACATGAAACCAAAACCTAAAGGTGCATCTTTCAAATCTGCAACCTATAACATGCCTCATTACAACAGGGGGGTCCCCCCCTACTTAGCGGTAGGGAGGTCATTGTCAGGTGGGTCGGACCTAAAATTTCAAATGGGCATAAACTCGTCAGTTTTCACCCGATTTACTCTAAATTTGACATGTGGCATCTTTGACTAGATATCATGTTGTGTTCATACGTCAGCACGAATGTGACTGCCGGGGACGGGTTTGGCGTGCCTTGGCACCGCTTCTTGTTAATATTTCCTCTACACAATATACACTGTACACACTTAGCGCATACTCTTTGTTACTCATCAGCGTAGGAGAGAATAACATTCTACATTGCCATATCATGCATATTGGTTTATAGTATTGAAACATTAGTCTAAATACTTTATGGCATATGTATAGAAGGGAACTGTCCTCCCTGCCAGCCAAAGATACATCGTTACACTGTTCTATGCTTAACACTTTACCTGCAGTGGGTTTCTTTTACTGAATAAAAGCGTCTGGCCATAGTTAGAGCAACGTTATTTGGCATCAGCCAAATTAAAATTCTTTGTGCCATCATTGTTTGGAAAAGGGATGTGTATCATACATTACGTCTGTGCCAATATCTCCTCGCTACTCGTACATAAAGCACATGGGTGCACCGTAAGGTGTGGCTTCCTTACAGTTTTAGTATAATGACAGGTCTAGCAACTGCTACCTCTACTTTGTCCTCCTTAATTTAGACATTCACCTCACCCAGCTAACTAGTAATGCAAACTGTGCTTGCCTCACCTGCCTTGACACCCCTTGCTTCAGGCATCATTCTTTGCATGCCTTTTTTTACTTGTCACTGATGACACTTCACCGTCTCACACTTACGATCAACTGTCGATCCAAACTGCTAAATAGATCTCTGTGCAATGGCCTTCAAAACATTACTCGCACACTACCTAACTCTTCATGCCTCAGTTCTCTCCCTTTTATTTGTCTGGCCGCCTCGTGCCTTAATTCCTGTGTATCTTCATCTTCTTCCCCGTACTAATCTCAGCATTCTTACTTGTTTTTGTTCATCAGCTTCAAGATCGTTTCTTATTCCGTCCTCCACTGTTTTAACCCCTTCCACCAAATAACGCATTTTTTTCCTTGTTACTTCCAGAAAATTGCAATAAGTCTTCAAGGACATCATTTGCGGTGACATCGTTAGAAACACTCTCCATTAGCTTTTTCACAACCTGGCGTCTCTCCTTAACCTGGTGAAAATCGTCTGAGGGCAGCACGAAATAAGCAAATAACACTTCTTCAGATTGCAGCTTTAACAGCATTGCTTCACATCGTTGCCTCACATCGTTGTCTCAACATCCCTGCCTCAACATCCCTGCCCCAACATCCCTCCCCCAACATCCCTGCCCCAACATCACTGCCCCACATCCCTGCCTCAACATCCCTGCCTCAACATCCCTGTCTCAACATCCCTGCCTCAACATCCCTGCCTCAACATCCCTGCCCTCAACATCCCTGCCTCAACATCCCTGCCCTCAACATCCCTGCCTAACATTCTTACCTTACCATCCCTGCCTCACGACCCTGCCTCACCATCCCTGCCTCGCGACCCTGCCTTACCATCCCTGCTTCACGACCTTGCCAAACCATCCCTGCCTCACATCCCTACCTCATATCCGTGCCACACATCCTTGTCTCATCTGTCCGATTTTCTTTAACACACCCGTCTCATCATCTCTCTGTCTTCCTCTCCTCCTTCCTCTGTCTGTTTCTCCTCCTCCTTCTCCTCCCTCTCATTCCTCCACCCCCTCTCTCTGCCTCTCCTCCACCCCCTCTGTCTCTCTTCCTTTCTCTGCCTTTTCTCCACTCTCAAGCTACCTCTCCTCCCTCTTGTCTATTTCTCCTCCTTTTAGACTAATTAAATTCACACATCCTTTCATGGATTGATAATGAGGTTAATCATTACGCTAATTTAAAAACTTCATCTCTGTCACGTTCCGTATGAAGTTGCCGCCTCAAGACTGGGCTATTCACGTGAGGCCCGAACGTAATTAGTGCTGGTCCACCTGAAGGGATACAAGCGGGACAGGCGAAGGACAAAGAAAGGATGAAGAGAACTGGATGTTCTTTCATTTTAATGTGTCCGACTGTGGCCATAAACCTGACATTCCATTCTCAAAGGCCCAGCATATTTCCTGCGTTAACATAATTTTGCATGTCACTATTTCACAGCTAATACCCACCGTCCATATTGAATAAAAGCAAAGTCTGTCTCAATTAGGCCTGGTGGAATGGGAGTAGAGGGAGTGCTTTATGACATGTCGGTAGGTCTTGTGAAAATCAGTAAAACTTGTTTTTATAAGAAATCTATTAATCAAACTATTCCCCGCCCCAGCCTGGGATTGAATTCACGTCTTCTCAGACTGCAGTCAGCTTCTCTGCCCACAGCTAGGAAAAAGGAGGAGAAAGAGAAAGTGATGAAAAACAGCCTAAGAAATAGGGAAGAAGGGAGATAGACAGACAGACGGTCAGAGGGGGGAGGGAGGAGACGAAAACTGCATAGGAAAGGGAGAGAAGAAAAAGAGAAAGAATAGGGAGAATGGAGGTGTTGGGAAAAAAAATAAGAGAAGAAAAAAAGATGAGAGGAGAGGAAAACAGCGGAGGAAAGAGAGGAGAGTGTGTAAGAAATATGAGTGGTAAGGTGCTGCACAAAGGAGAGGAAGAACAAGGATGAGAAGGAAATGATGAGAGGGAGAGGGATTTACAGATGAAGAAAAAGAAGTAAGAGGACTGAAGATCTGATGACAAAAGAGGGAGAGGCGGAATAGACTTTGGGAGGAGAAGGGAAGGGAAGAGGGCTGGACAACTGGAGCAAGATAGACTATGGAGTGCTGAATCGATTAGGAGATATGATGGACCAGCGGAGAAAGAGTGAACAAGAAACGGGTAAAATGTGTAAAAGGCATCTATCTGTCTATTATCCTGTCATTTTTTGCCCCATCGAGGAGCGTAGGGACTCGGTGTTAGGCAACTCAGTCCGGAACGCAATAGAGAACACCATTGCTTACTTCCGAGGGGCGTTATGTAAACAATAAACTCTAACCACCGCTGGACTATTGACATTTTGCAGGGCTTCATTTGATTATATAGTTACCATCTTCTTAGAAAATGGTTTCTTGTTTGCACTATGCAAATTATATCAGTAATGAAGTGCTAGAAGGCCTCCAAAGCTTATTACAAATACGCCCCTAAGTCTACACACCCAGAGTAGAAGTTAGAGAAGTTTTGTTATCGTTCAACACTCTGACATCGACTTACTGGCACAGACCAGACGTTTATCTGTTCAAACTTAAGATGGCTAGCTTTAAGTCCGAATTTCCTTGATGTCCTTTGAGATTGTTACCAAACAGGGCAGGAAAAAGGTGGGCCAGAGCAGGAGAGCTGAAGTATGAATGATGATGCATAGGAAGAAGGATGAAGAAATGGAGAAGAAGGAGAAGCAAGAAGAGAAGAGAGCAAGGAGTGGTAAAGGATGTGGAAAGAGGGACAGGCAATTCAGAGATGATGAAAGACAAGACGGGATAGAAAGGAGGACATACACACATTACAGACATAGGTGCAGAGGATGTGATCGGCTGTGATTTGTACCAAGAAAACCTTTTGCAACCACTTACCTGCATAGGAGTGCATCTCAGTTATGTAAATGATGTTTGCTGCTTACATTTAATACTTTAGTTTGTTAACATCATAACCCTTTCAATCCGGTAACATATTTCATAGCAACGCCTTACTATCTCCAGACGTTTGTGTTCATCTATGGAGAAACTTTTCAAACAAGAGGAATTAGATATAGCCTTAGTTAATCTATTCAGTTATATAAAATCTATGGATAAAATCACTTGGTAGTAGCTTCATTAAAATAAGCAAGGACATAAATATTAGGTATGGGAGTTCCCGGATCTTTTTACACGTATTTAATGTTCATGGTGTGCTGTGGTGTGGGAGAAGGATTTCGTGTGAGGTGGTATGAGAGGGTGGTTTGGTGTTGTGTGGTGTGGTGACGTTTCACTGAAGTCGCTAATGCCTACGGAAATTAAGCAAGTTGTTTCCAAAAATAGTGAATGATTGACGGACGGGGCCGCTACTAAAGTTACTCCAGCACCTATAAATACACTATGAGGTTGAAGAAGCAGACCTGGAGTTTTCGTCTTTTTGTACCTTATTTCGTGTAGGTCAGTGGCAGACAATGACGATACAACAGCTCTCCAACCCTTGCACAGCCCCTCTTTGTAACGAGCACCGCAATTCAGTGTTCATCTCTTATTGCAACTCGCCATCCAAAATAAGGTGGACACAGTACTGTATTTCTAGTTGTAAGGTGGACACAGTACTGTATTTCTAGTTGTAAGGTGGACACAGTACTGTATTTCTAGTTAGATGGACACAGTACTGTATTTCTAGTTGTAAGGTGGACACAGTACTGTATTTCTAGTTGTAAGGTGGACACAGTACTGTATTTCTAGTTGTAAGGTGGACACAGTACTGTATTTCTAGTTGTTGTATTGCCTCATTTTCACATTGTCATTTTCACCTACGTGCTTGGAGTGAGGAGTTATGCATTAGGCTGGGCTTATTTGTCTGTTCTGCCTATTTTCCTGTGTGTGTGTCAGCAAGATAGTGAAAGAACGACTGGTTGGATTACATCAAGTATGGAATAATGATTGAGGACCGTCAGAGGATCAAGTGATTAAATTTTATCAGAAATAGGTCATGAATCATAGGTCGAGGAAAGGTTAACTCAAACAGTTTTGATCCGATTCTGAGAACCATCGCTCCGAGGTAAAGGTGACATGCAAGGTCAAAGGTTAGACCCTTTAACTCAGATAGTTTTGACTGTATTTTAACCAGCCTTAGTGGATGTGTTTCAAGTCATCCAAGAATGAAGTTATTTTTTCAAGACAACAGCAAGAGTCCGGGTCGCACGACAGGGTCAACTTAGACGTTTTTTCCATCCTATTTAGATAAGATTTCGTGGAATGGTTCAGGTTCGGGCAAGGATGAAATAATTATATTTTGAGAACAATGGGTCATGGTCACAGAACAGGATAAAAAGTTCGATCTTAGACAGACTTTCGACCACGGGTGTTAAACTCGCCTTCAGCACGTCAGCGTCATTTTCTGTTTGACATTTGCTTCCTACAGACGTATTAACTAGAGTGCTTCTTTTATTTTTCAGTAAGATAACCCCTTCAATCCGATGACATATTTCATAAGTTTATTCTTGCCACAACGAGACAGTTGCATGACACATCTGGCGAAGTAGTTAATAAACGACTATATCGACCTTCTCCTTTTCGACATGTTTCCTCAGAGCCAATGAAAATCGTGTAATGGTAGCAATATTAGTACATAAAATGCGCCACTGGGTGAAAGACTTAAGGAAAAAACGTCTATTAACTTTTACTTCTAGTTTTCTAGGAGTAAAAGTGAGGCGCTAGAAATTATCATCACCATCATCGCAATCCTTATGCCTACCCAATAAGATGGAGTCAAGGAGGATTCAGAAACAAAGAAAGAGAAGACACCGGAATGAGAGAACGAATTCACCAGCGCACCACATTGAAAGTTTCCAATTCTCACTACAATTATCACTTTAATCAACTTTTACTCCCAAACCATCCAGCTTACAGATTTCACAAAACTCTAACCCAGTTTTCAAATGCCATCAACAGCATTCAGTCCTTCTCATATGCTTTCTTCACTACCTTTTCATATTATGAGAATAGTTTAACTTCTTTCTTCCTCCAAAATCATGATTTACTTTTGTTTCTCTTTACTAAAATCTGAACACATTTTTTCCCCTTAGTATTTTCTCTCCTTACATCAAAGCTCCCATCTTGCATTCACCCAAACCACTACTCTTTCATCCGTCTAACCCCACCCTGCTGTTCCTCTGTTACTAGCTGACATGATTGCATCACCATACACAGCTGTCCCATTCATTGTCAAACACTAATTGTATGCATTTCAGTTGATTTAAGTTCATTGACCCCTAACTCCAATACATTTTGTTCATACTCATCTACCTCTGCTTTGTTTCTCAGCTTTTCCACTTCCAGTCTCTTTTTCCGGATATTTCTGTTACTTTATTTCCTTCAAACTCTTCTTAATTTCACCTTGCCTACGACAACCATATGATCAGCTAAACTTCTGCACTCTTGCAGCCCTCGTGCCAACAGCTCTCCCAAGCATGTTTCCCTCTACAAACACATAAACTTGAGGCACCTATCAACATTGTCACCTGTCCTTTTATACCATGTATAGATATGTACTTCTTTATGTTTATGAATTACAAGTGCAAACAAAAGACTGCTATAACTTTTCGAAGAGAGAAGTCAGTGATAGGTAACTTGTCCCGCACTCTCGTCAGTTAAGGCTTTCTAGCACTTGTTCCTCATTTTGCAGATTACGCGTTGTTCTTCTTTTGTATGCTTCGTATACCTAATTAATATAAACTTTGATTGCATAAATAATTGAGAGAAGAACAGCAACGTATCAGACAGAGAAATTTAATGGTAAGGAAGAGGTGCTAGGGAGCCTCCTACCTCAACTAGAACAACCCATGTGTGTAAGGATGTGACTGTAATGGCCGTATTGTGTGTTGCATAGGGGACTTCATAACACTTCTTCCTCATCAGTTTAGTTTGCATATTGTACCTTTTTATCCTCCTGTATGTTATTGAGGCAAATTATGTCAGCTCTAGAAATTTACATAACAATAATATGAATGTCAGGGTGCAATAGGCATAATATCGCTGAGGAAAAATTGCTACGAATTCTCCTATGCAACAGTACTCTTTGTGGCTTAGTAGGTTTCGTAGCAACTAATCCAATTTACTTTGCATATTACACCTTAAAATTCTCTTCTGCACTGTTTATATCGTATTAATATCATCAACTTAGTTAGGTCTTAACACCACAGTGTAGAGACATTGTATTTTATCAGTTTCCTCCTCCACCTTTCTTCCA
Organism: Birgus latro; assembly: GCA_018397915.1. NCBI lineage: Eukaryota > Metazoa > Arthropoda > Malacostraca > Decapoda > Coenobitidae > Birgus > Birgus latro. The sequence continues at coordinate 12,821 of JAGKTI010001170.1, forward strand.
GACACTTACTTTTTCATCAATTCGATTCAAACGTAGAACAACAATATTTTTTCCTCGGACACCTTCACCTTTCTTCGGACTCTTGGGGGGATGTGGGGTCAAATGTCAAACTACACAAACACAAACTTTGGGATACTGTGTATCTGTACCGAATGTTCATTAATCAGCATCACAGTTTGCAAAGAATTATATCAGTGTACTTAAGCAGTGTGGAGACCGCCCTGCATTCTTGCGAGTGTTGGAAGTTTTAATTTGCATCAGTAATATAAGTGATAGAGAAGTGTAACGTACAAAATAGATAACTAAGAAAGAGCTGCCGTGTCACCTTCAAAGCCACTTAAGCCCGTGTTCTCATCAGTTATGGAGACTACCCAGCACTTCATGCTTAAAATTACTTTGCATTAAACATCTCAGTAATCCCATTCATGTTATCTATGCCTTTATAATGCTGATATAGATTACATAATTAGCCTAATATTAACTAGTCGTACGTAGAAGCAAATTGGTGTGGGAGAGGTACCAGAAGCCTCCTGAGCTACAGAGAACACGGGCCTCAGAACACGACCCCTAGAATACGAGCGTAACTGTGTGTTCGGCAGGTCAGCGCGGGACTACGGGACTCTCTCCTGCTGGGCCACCAACAGCGTAGGCACCCAGGCGGACCCGTGCAGATTCACCGTCGTCGAAGCTGGTGAGACAACACAGGGCCGAGATAGATAGATAGGTGGATAGATAGACAGCTAGAGCTACAGCTAGATGTAGATAGGTAGATAGATTAATAGAGATTTGTTGATAGATAAATACAGACATATGGATATAGATAGGTATATAGATAGATTAGTAGATTACAATGATAGATATTTTATTGATCACAAATTTACTTGGTGCTCTTACGCACACATGATTAATTTCATGTCGTACTATACATTTCTTTTTACAGGACAAACAAAAGATAAGATAAGATACTGCACTGTCCTTTCCTCGTCTTTCCTGCAAAATATAAAAACTTTTTCTCGTAAAAAAGTGATGTGGGAAGACTATACTTTCCTTGTCTCGCAGAAATAAATAATTATAGCAGAGAACTTATCATAAGGGTTTGTTCGCTTTTTTTTTTCATCTGAACGTATGATTGCAGAGAAAAAAAAGAGACGGAACTGTAGTCTCACACTTAGTTTGCTTCCCCCTTTCATCAGAACTCTATGGCATTCACTAAAGCTACTCCTCTTTCATCCTTTACTTCTCACCAAGCTCTTCACTTTTGCTTAGAAAAAGAGAGAGACAGATAGACAGACAGACATACAGAGAGACAGACTGACAGACAGAAAACGGAAGGTGCATGTATAGGAAGAATAACATTACAGAGAAGGGAGGGTATGAGGTACGGGAGAACAAGCACGTCCGTCGACCACATGACCTGTGCCATAACATCATCAAAGACAGGAATGGGTGAGGTGGGCTGAACATTTGGTGAGCGATGGGGCTGGGGCACGAAAGTATACCCTTGCAAAATAGGCGCTGTATGACTTATGGTTTGAATGCAGTTAAGTTAAAGGACGTAATGAACATGGAGGAACAAAGCAATGGATGCAATAAGCTGGAATTGTGATAGTGAGTGGGAAGGACCGGTAGAGTATACCCTGTGAGAATGAGTGATTAATGGTTTGAGTGTAGTGAAGGTTATCTCAATGTTTTCACCGACGACAAGATGAGCTGGCGTTATTATTGACCTGGTCTTGCCACACAGGTAAAAGAGGGCAGCGTTCTGAGATTGTATTGGAAGCATGGACCGTGTGACGGGAGAGGGACATGACAGAAAGGAGAGAAAAGCAGGATTAGTGGAGCACTGAGTAGGAAGCAGGAAGAAGAACATGGCACAATTTGATAGTCTGACCTCGTGCAGTCAATAAGCATTACTCTAAGCAAATTTCTGATAAATATGCATGTATGTATGTATTGTCTGGTACAAAAGTAAAGACGAATCATGTTAGTGAAGAAACTCTCGTGGGTATAATTTTGTTGATCTTTGTGGGTTAAGTTTGTAAAATGGTATTGGTCAGAGAGTATGGAGAGAGGGGAAGGGTAACACGATAGAGCACAGAGTTTAGAAGAGCGGCCAGATTATGAGATAGGGAAGAAAAAACAGTGCTTGAAGCAGTAAAAGGGAAGAGGGATAGGAGGGAAGGGCAACAGGAGATAACGGGAAACGACAACAGCAGAACTGCAAAAGCACTGAGAACGACACGGGAATGGAGTGTAATCTTGATTGTATTCTGAAAGGTTCTGGAGAATTCGTAGCAGATCCTCCTTGGCAAATTGTTATTCACATTACTCCACAATCTTGTATACGCTTGATATATATTATATCGATATTTAAGTGACATATATAGATTACAAGAAATTATTAAGGCAAAAGATGCACAGCATATTGCTAAGGAAGAAGCGTTACGAAGTATCTTATGCCACCTAGAATATGGCCCCTTGTACGACTGTAAAGGATAATGCTGAACCGCGAATGATATGTGGGATGGAGGTGGAGAGGCATAGCATCTGTAGTAGCAATTGGCCCTATCATTAAAACTGGGTGCGGGAGGAAGTGAGAAGACCCTAATTTCTGGCGGTCATTCACAGCCATGATTATTAGATGTGATCACCCTCCATCCTTCATTATATTGTGAAGTCAGCAAAGATGCAGGAGGACTGGACACGTTATATCAGTATATAATGCTTCAGAATCGCTAGTCCACACCTTCGCACCAACAGTTTTAATACGATAGTCATAAGATATCCAAAAGGATGTGAGGATGATATAGAGCCAGGAATTGTTAGTTGAATGGAAGTGGGATGGCGCAGCACGGTAGAAACTGCGTTAGAACAAGACAGCACGAAAAGCTAATTAAAAGGGTTGGTGAAGGTCACAGTAGGAAATAGGGGACGGGAAAGAAAGGGCACAGACAAAAAGAAGCCACGATATTGTACAGCACATAGTAGAGAGAAGGTACTCAGCTTAATTAAGTTGCTGCTAAGTCTGAATAGTGCTGTATGATTGTAATCTCCCCCCCCCCCATGCCAGCTCGGTACAATGCAGGTGGTGTTTATGGAAATGAATCAGTATGAGCCAAGGATTTAACCCCCCCCCCTACTACTGTGGCTTACTTTCTGCAGCAACCACAGGGGCGGCCAAATCCACTGTGTGTCCCTAAGTAAGTCACTCACTCACTCGAGTCACTGTACCATACAGCTGCTGCTTTTTTTTTTTTTTGGGGGGGGGGGGGGTAAAATCTGGCAAGTTGCAACCATAGAGTTTGTGTCACATTTTCACTTGCACCTATTTTGCTGCACCCACGGAGTTCTAGACTTTATGGGGCGGGTTTTGAGGAGTTAAAGGTAATGGTGGTGTGTCTGGTGTCCGTTTAGGGCGTGTCTGGAGCGTGTCTAAGATGCGTGTGGTGTGCATCTGAGGTGTATCTGGGGTGTGTCTGGAGATAAAGTACACCTTTTGGGTATGTGCTGGGATGGTGGATACGGTTTGGGTAGTCGCTGCTATCAAAGATGTCCTTTGTCTTGTTAGTTTATTCTTGCTACTGCAATAATATGTGCGGAGTGCTTAGAGTGGATAGGATATGAAAAAACGTACGAAGTCTGTTGATACTAGAAGAGAAGAGAGTGTGATTAGACGAGATTGTCATAAGGATACAATAAATGAAGGCAGAGTGGTGAAAAGGGTATATGTGAGTGGGATTGAAGGTGGTAAGAGGCATGATAAGTTATGAATAAAAAGTTGTATGATATGGAGAATGCGAGTGTAAGAAAGTGATGTATGAAAGTTGATATGACTATGGAACTCAAAGGATATTTAGTAGGTTGCATGAAGTATGAACGGAGGAACACAGGACAAGGATTTGGCACCCGTATTTAGCTCGGTTGACACATTGACTCAGTCTGGCATGTGTATCTGAAGCGCATATATAAGAAAACATGTGCATATATATATCTGAACAGCTAGCCCCGTGAATTGGGAGGGGGTTCTGGGAGCTTAAATGATATGTGAATGATTATGTGGCCCATTTCACTGGATATACCGTTGATGGTTCTACTACTTTTTTCGTACTTTCTCTTTCCGTGTCTTTGGATCCCACTTCACCTCATCCCTAAGCGAGTAAAAAATGTCAAGATGATACGGATAGGTAGACAGAGTGTGTGTGTGTGTGTGTGTGTGTGTGTGTGTGTGTGTACCTACCTACGGGCGTACCTGGAACAGGTAGACAGTTTTAGGAAAGGTCAAACAAGATTGATGAAACTGCTTGTGGACATGAAGATGAATGATGACACATGGATTACATCAGAGTCTATATGATTCTATATGTATGATTTCCTATGTTGATTACTAATAATGAAGTGAATATTTGTTGACAAGTCCAACGATTGTGGGTGTTTATGATTAGCGATACCAGAAAGTGAATATGAACAGGAGTAATTTACTGATTACAGAGAGAAGGTAGGACATGATATGATTTGCAGGAAATTTACAGAAACAATTACATTGGTGGAAAAAGTCAAATAACTTCGTCCACGATTTACAAGAGAGGGAAATGCAGAAACAAACTGGAAAGAAGAATGCCTCAAGAAAGAAAGAAAAAGTGGTGGATGCTGTCTGGGTTTTGATACGAAACAGAAAGTTTAGTACAGAGGTAAAAGAGAAATACATTACAGAGTGTTAATATCCACATTTTCATGTGGGTACAGGAAAGTGGATTAGCATGATTATGAATAGTCAAGGGCGAAAGCAGTGGAAATAGAGCTGACGAGGAATGTGGGTTGCGTTGAGTGGATGGCGTAAGCATGAGATATGAATAAGAACTTTCTGATCAGAAGATAGAAATGAGTTTATTTACATAGTACTGAACCTTATAGATAATGTGTTACAGTGACAATGAAAAATGTAGATAAGAGAAACGATGTTGATATTTACTGGTAATTATCTGAAATCAACGATGTTATTAAGATATGTTGGATTCAGCCAATCATCACCTACCTGTCAAGTGCATCTTCTCGATAAAAAAAAAAAAAAAGTAAGTATGACGTGCAGAGCAAATCCATAAAGAGGGGGTTTTGCAAAATCATCAGATGCACCTAAGATAAGCCGCTATGTCTAATCAGCTCAAAAATATTGTGCACCTATCGACCGCCTAATGGTTTGCAACCCAATTACAGGTCCGCCAGAGCGTGTGGGAAACTGCGTCCTAGTGAACCTGACTGTGGGGACGCTGGAGGTGGGGTGCACGCCAGGCAACGACGGAGGAATGCCACAGCGTTTCGTAGCCAGAGTGTTCGCCGCACCCACACACAACCTGGTGGCCACGCTGGAGGAGCCCACGCCCAGGTTCCACGTTAGCGGCCTCACCCCTGGCCAGGACTACCTCATCACCGTCACCGCCGTCAATGCTAAAGGAGCCAGCGACCCGGAGGAGATCGATGCCGTTCGTCTTAAGGTTAGTACTGTAGAACACAAATAGTATACTAAAAGAAGTGTGTTTTAACCCCTCACACGCGATAATATATTTCTGCCTCATACCCGTAGCATTAACTCCTCCTAGAGATTATTTATTTTTTCGTTTGTTTCGCCCTTACAGATCAAGGGATTTTATATAGTCTTAGAGAGGTTTCGAATTGGAGTGATTATATGGAGCCTTCCTAATCCCGTTCAATAATACAGGTCATTCCCAAGTTGATAAGCGTCACTATATTGTTACTTCCAGGTATGAGAAGAGACTTTGTAATGGACAAATATGCCACTGCAGCAACTGTGTATTATGTTACTTCCAGGGTGAAAAGTTTGTAATGGATAAATATGATACTACATCAAGTGTGTACTGTATTATTCTGAGAGTGGTGAGTTTGCAGTTGTAATACTAAACCAAGTGTTTAACATATTTCCAGAGTGGAGAGTTTGTAATGGATATATTTGATACTACAGGAAGTGTTTTATCTTATTTCCAGGGTGGAGAGTTGGTAATGGACAAATATGATCCAACAATATGTGTGTACCATGTTATTTCCCGGGTGGAGAGTTAGCAGTACCCCTGTAGAGAGATACTGCACAAACACGTATTATAGTTGATTTGTTTTTACTTGACGGAACTTAGAAACTTCCACAACGTAAATAATAAACTTAGTTGCTTAAAAGTCGATGAGCCTTAGTTGTGGGGTAGGAATGAGTCTCCCTTGTTATTATAGGCTGTTTGTTTTCACTTGACGCAGCTGGACCACTCTGCAACACACACACACACATACACACACGCGCGCGCGCGCGCTCAACCTTACTAACTGGCTTTATACACACATACAGAAAAAAATATATACAGTAAGGGAAAGCAGAGATGCAAATACATATTGTAATTATATAAACAGCATGAAATAAAATACAGCAGAAAGGGGCACAGCAAGAGAGACAGAGAGAATGGCAAAATGGAGCTGGAGAAGAGGGTAAGTGATGAGTCTGTGATATGGAATACTATAATCGCTTTGTTTTTACCTGTCGGAACTGAGTGAACCTTGAATATGAAGTAGGCAGGCGTCTCTTTAGTTACTAGTTACTCCACTCTGACTATACTTTTTTCTATGAAAGGAGAAAGGAATCAGAGGCCAGGGGCCTGCAGATTGCTCCCTCTAAGAAAATAAAAATAAACTAAGATAACAGAGAGCCAAATTCGAGATCCGTTCATTTCGAGAACATCATCATCTGAGCAAAAGAGAATTAGAAATCTTCATTAGGTTAAAACAAAGGTACAATTAGGCAGAGCAAGTTTGCATTTCGATGAGAAAGTTGGTTAGGTTAGAAGTAGTTAGATTAGATTGTCAGGTTTATTTTAGTGCAGCTTTGGTTAGGATTTGTGGTTTAGGTAAGGCTAGGTTACGTTGAGGTAGACCGATGGGTTTACTGTAGGTTAGAGTAGATTGGGTTGTTAGGTTTAGGTCAGCTTGTAGGTGGTTGTGACCATCATCCACTCACTTGCAGTACTGCCTACTTCTTCCTTCACCTTCATCATTCTTTTTCTGTGTTTGTCCTCCTCTCTATTTCTCTCATTTTTCCTGTCACTTTTTATGGTTTTTCTTTCCCTGTCAGGTGACTTTACACTGAGTGACAAAGCTAATGATTTCCTGTATGCCAGGACACCATTTACACCCCTGGATCGTAACCATATAACCTACCATACGTGTTCCCTACGTGTCAACAAGTGGGTTGGAGGAGGGTAAATGCCTCTCCCCATGAAACTATCTCAGACTCAGAAACAAACGGCCACCCCGTACGGAATTATGGCGTCTCGTTATTTGGGTTAGGTTCGATTAGAAAAGGTTGGGTTAGGCTGTTGGGCTTAGGATAAGCTAGAATAAGTTTGATTGTTAGGTTTAGCTCAGCTATGTTCAGGTCATGGTGAAATACAGTACTGACGACCATCCTGGAAATGGATTACTTTAGCTCTCGGTGCTGAAACGACCTACAGTATGGAAGTATATGCACCTCTGGATTTACTCTCTTATGAGACTGTTGTCCCCCTATTTCTTTAGCCTCCTAGAGTCGAATTATCATCGGCTTACTAGAATGTCAAGCACTATTATTTTGCCTGTTATTTTTGCATACGGGATATTAATATCATCCATTTTATAGGCGATATTAGAGTGGTATAATTATATAATTATCACACCATATATGTTTAAGTGTTGCAAACAAAACACATCGCTAAGGAAGACGTTCTGATAAGTCTCCTAAACCCACGGGAATACGAACCCTTGCCCCATTTCTCGTCCCCTTCGTTTGTTGTCTCTCCATCAGTGCCTGTTTTGTTTCCTCTTCTCCACCAATGCTGTTTCTCCTTGTCTTCCATCAGTGCCTCTTTTCCACCAATGCTGTTTCTCCCGCTTTTCCATCAGCATTATTGTTTTCTCCATTCTCGTGATTAATGCCCTTGTTGTTCCCTCTTCTCTACCAGTGCTGTTTCCCCGTCTCCTCCATTAATGCTGTCACTCCACTAGTGTTGTTTGTCCAGCCTTTACCCCGCCACGTTGTCTGTTCTTAGTTGACTCATACATTCCCATTTTCTTCCGTATAGCACCGCGCTGGCAACTTCAATCATTCTTCATCCTGTCGCCATCGTCCTCACAGTGGGTCCCTATTTCATAACTTCTTTTGACCTTACATTATTATAGGATTGTTTGTGTGTGCTATGGTCTCCACACTTAAAGCCATCAAATATTTCAGATTCAAACAGTATTTTATGTGATATGATACGAAAAACAATGTAATATTTTACTTGTTAAAATACCAAAAACGAGATCCGTAGCACTGTAGTCCTTTACCTTAACACAGCTCATTTCACGTAGTTCGGTGTCAAAATGAGATACTACCGTGGCTGTACATCCTATCCATAGCATTTTTTTCGTTTCTGGCATCATATTCTGGTGTTTATTTCTTGTTACAAGATTGAGAACTGACAGTTTTAGGCAAAGTTAGCGTAAAAGGGATATAGTTAACTGTTACGTAGACGTAATTTTATGGTAGTAATTGGTAAGGGTCCTATCCAAATACGACTGCTTTTTACGTCCCATAGCCCGGTCACTACGTTTTTTCCTTATTAATTAATTAAGCATTGTATATTCTCCAGAAATTCCTTTAAGTCCTGGATTATGTAGAATGTTGAAACGTACTGTATTCTCTCTCTCTCTCTCTCTCTCTCTCTCATCAGCCAGCCGTATTCACAATCACACGCGTCAGCCAGTCATATGGCACTGATCCCTGTTTTTCAGTTGCAATAGACCATCCTAACATCTAATGTTGTTGATCACCTAAAGCTCTCAGTATTTCATTGGCTACCCCGGAGCTATCAGCCGCCTTGTTGGTGGTCTCGTGGGCAGAGAGTCCCAGTCGTGGTAACGGATTTTCATAGGTTACATTCCCAAGAGGTGACTGGTGTTATTTCGATCATGTACTCGTAGGCCTAATGCCACAAAAAGGAAAACCCTGTTCATCTATTCTTAAATGTACTGGACCACGGTAGCCTAGTCTTGAGCCCTGTTAATTCGAAGGAGGCAAGATGGGACTGACTGTTGCCGTTTTTATCTATTGGTTTCTCATCACATCCTCAATCAGAGGATGCGACCCCAGAACTGATTTTCTGGACCTCAAGCTATGTCTTTCCCACTAAAACACCACAGTCCACGACCTGTTATACTGTTTCCCTCCAAGTGCTGCTGATTTTTGAACTTCCAAGAAACACCTTACCGAATCACGAATTGTTCACCAATAATAACCTTACGTTTTATATCTAACATTCGCTTAGCTTTCAGTGTTTATGTTGATTATCAAATCAGTGCTTAACTATTTCAGACAGATCACATTAACTTTGTTATTCTAGTTCTTCACATGATTTATTTTGTGGATGTGAGTACAGTATTTCACTTTCATCTTAAATGTCAGGACCTGCCTAGCCTCGAGCTCTTACGCTCCTCGTGGGGAAACGTAGGATTGGATGGTGGGTGGATGGATGGCGTACAGTATACAGTATGTCTGACGAAGT
>JAGKTI010001170.1:45277-76682 GCA_018397915.1 Birgus latro
GTGAGTGTGTGTGTGTGTGTGTGTGTGTGTGTGTGTGTGCTTAAGATATCGAATATTCTAAGAAGAAACAGATTGGGAGAACGAGATGAGGGGGAAGAAGGGGAGGTTGAAAGGGTGGAGGGGGAGGGACGAGCTAAGGGGGGTAAGGAGGGAGGGGAAGGGAAGAGGTAAGGGAGGAAGGAGGGAGGGGGGGATGGAGATGGAGGGAGGAGAGAAGAGGGGAGGGATGGAGGGGAGAGAGGGACGAGGGGAAGGAGATGGAGGAAGCATTGGGAGGAAGCGTGCTGTTCAGGTGGGAGGAAGCGTGCTTTTCAGGTGGGAGGAAGAGGTGGAGGGAAGGAGAAGTACGAGAGGTGGAAGGACAAGGAGAGGAAACGAAGGAAAGGAAATTGATGATAAGGAAAAAAAGGAGAGAGGGAGGGAGGGTGGAGGAAAGGAGGGGAGGATGAAGGTGTGAAGGTAGGGAGGGCGGTGGAATCAGTCAAGTTGGTGGAGTGGGGGAGTACTGGGGGGGGGGGGGGGGGGGGGGGGGGGGGGGAGCGGGGATCAGTCAAGATGGGGGGGGGGGGGGGAATGGGGGGGGGGGGGGAGGGGGAATGGGGAGGGAACACGTAGAAGGAAAGAATTGGGGGGTTGTGGAATTCGCAGGCTTCTCAGCTTCTGCTCAGTGTGTCTTGTACTGTCAGCTGTGAAGGATGTTTACGATTTTAGTAAGACTTTTTTTTTCCTTGTTTGTCCCATTAAGTGTTTTTATTAAGATATTGATTATAGTTTGTTCTGTAAGCCCTCCTGAGTAATTTCAAAGGTTACTTAGATTAATGAAACAGTAATAGCTGACAATAGAAGGGCAACAGCGCAGTATGTGGTCGGTATGTGGAAAGGGGTCTGTGTGTGGAGTTAAGGGTGGGGTCTGTGTGTGGAGTTAGGGGTGGTGTCTGTGTGTGGAGTTAAGGGTGGTGTCTGTGTGTGGAGTTAGGGGTGGGGTCTGTGTGTGGAGTTAGGGGTGGGGTCTGTGTGTGGAGTTAGGGGTCGAGTCTGTGTGTGGAGTTAGGGGTCGGGTCTGTGTGTGGAGTTAGGGGTCGGGTCTGTGTGTGGGGTTAGGGGTCGGTGTGAAGTTCAGGTTTTGAGTGAGGAATTTGTTTTCGATATGCTTATTGATATTTTAATGTTGATGTTAATGGGGATTTTGGTATGATGGCTTATTAGGATTTTTTATTTTTCCAGCATGGCGAAAAACAGTATGACATGGAGGAGAATAATTTGTGGCCATCCTTTCCGGTTGCAAGGCATTTAGCTGTTCTGGGTTACCACCACCATCACTAGCGCAACCACAACAATCACTATGGAGGGATCTTTTAACTGGATATTAATTTGGTGGGTATGTTATCCCTTTTCAGATTTATTATTAACTCAACATTCTGTGGAGTTCATATTAATATTGTGGCCACCCTTTCCGGTTTCAAGGCATTTAGCTGTTCAGGGGTACCACCACCGGGGGGTCGCGAGTTCGAGCCGCGTCCGGGACTGCCGTGCCGGGAGGGGTAGCGCCCTCCTGTTACCTAGCGGGGCTATATGATCTCATTGTAAGGTCTAGGTCGGGGATTCTTTAATCCTTTTTTTTTTCTTTTTATGTTATAGTAATACGTCCATGAGTTACATTTTGAAATATTTGTTTGCTGAGATTATACTCTGAACTTTAATAATCATTCTTTATTCTTCATTTTATTTTGTAAAACCTCGTCATCCTCGTACTTATTTTTATAATGCTGCAATTAGTAACGGGAAATACTGTATCATGTATTAACTAGTGTATCTCTGCCTCATTACACTCATTCCCTCTTCCCCTTCTCCTCCACCTCCTCCTCTTCCACTTCTTTCCTCTCTCCTCCTCCTCTTCCCTCTTCTCTCATCCTTCTCTTTCTCCTTTCCTTGTCCTCCTCTCCATTCCACTTTCTTCCCCTTATCCTCCACTTCTTCCTCCTCCTTTGTCCTCTTTCTTTTTTCCTCCTCATTCTCTTCTTTCTTTTCATCATTTCCTCTTTCTCTTCCTCCTCCTCTTCCTCCCCCTCGTTCTCCCTCTCGAAATCAACGAAAAGATAAATTACAGCACACACAAATCAAAACTGAGCAACACGTGAAGCGAGAGACGTTTTACATTGAGCTACGTGAAATAAGCAACAAAATCTGAGCAGTAAGAGTCTGTTTGCGAGAGAGAGAGAGAGAGAGAGAGAGAGAGAGAGAGAGAGAGAGAGAGAGAGAGAGAGAGAGAGAGACGTCTCTGATGTTATACAGTACGGTATGTGACCAGACACCCCAATCACAATAATATCAAATGAAATAGGTAAATATTACGTTTTCCTGTTAGTATTGGCGTTATTTAAAGTCCGCCTAAGATTAAACGTCTCAAGAGGACTTTTCAGGCGCCCTCAAAATCACTGTAGCAACAAAGGCAGTAGCCCGGTAATGATAGTAGCTTACCGTAACGTAGTAGCTGTTGTATTCATCATAATGTGAACCCAGTAGCCTAGAAAGCAAGCTGATGTCCCCCTCCTGCAGTCCACCATCTCCATTTCAAGGAATTGTGTTATGCCACGTATTTGAGAGGCGGTTACTCGTCCTTCCAAATACGCAGGCTACAGCGGGTTTCTATTCAAGACCGGGTTGGCAATTCTAAGGAAAGGACTGGACACAAAAACAAGGCAGTGAACTGTTACACACATGAATTACAAATATCTTCCCAGAGACAAATACTACATCAATAGATACACTAGATTCTGGGTTGGCCGGAAACGGTGATGATGATGATGATGAGATTCGCCACACGGGTGTGGCACGGGCTTAGGGTGGAGAGCCCGTAAGTGACAAATCATGATGATAAAGAATTAAAGAGGAGCGTCCGCTGCATGGCGGCAGACGGACGCGGACAGAAGAAAGGAAATCAAGAAAGTGGCGCTATGACTAGCGAGGAGGAGGGTAAGAGGAGACAGTGGAGAGGAGGGAAGAGACAGGGGAAAGAGCAACCATCTCAGCAGCAGTGTCAGAACGAGAGACACGCCTGACAAGATGGTTGCGAAGAGAAAGACGGAGAGAAACAGTGGAAGGGCAGTCCAAAAGATAGTGTAGAAGAGGCCAATCGTCTAGGTGGTGACAGTAAGGGCACGGATCAGGTTGCCGCCCGGATATTTGTGAAAAACAGGTGTTCCCAAGCCGGAGGCGGCGGAGTCCCACTATGAGAGCATTAGGGGTGTGGGGCGGGGCAACAAGCGGCTCATAGCGAGTTGCCCGCGCAAACCACGAGGCAGATCGTGAGCCAGCAGCAACCTGATCCTCATGAGCCTCACGAGTGAGCCTTAAGGTGGAGGTGTAGGCTTTCCTTTTAACACTCGCGAGGCTGTGCCCTAGTGGAAAGGTGACAGTGGGGAGAGCGGTGGCACGCCGAGCAGCGGCATCAGCTGCTTCATTACCCACATGGGTGGGTATCCAATGAAGAGTGATGTCGGTGCCCCGGCGTGCAATGGTGTCAGCCACAACTAGAATGGAAGTCAGCAGGGCAACATTTTCTTTAAAGTGCCGCGCACGAAGACTGAGCAGTGACGAGAGCGAGTCTGTATGAATAATGAGGTGCCTATGGTGGTGTAGGCTGGCATCTCTAAGGGCACCAAGGATGGCGACAAGCTCAGTCTCGTACACAGAGGCTCCTGAAGGGAGCCTCCATGTCTCAGCACGGCCCTCACAGTAAAATGCTGCACCCGCTGAACCATCAGCAGTGACTGATCCATCAGTGTAGTATTCTGCTGCCCCCGGGACACGAAGAGTCGCCATCCTTCTCAGTGCATCTTGCCGCAACAGTGAGGGCAGGGATGCTCTAGGGGAGGCACTGGAAGGGGCAAGTCCACGAATCACAGGGGGCAGCCATGGTGGTGGAGGCGAGTAGTCAGGATGAGGGAGGTCTGGGCCTCCCTGCAAGGTCTGGGTAAAGGAAAGTTTATGGACAATCGCCACAACAGAGTGTGCCCAGTCCCTTCTCGAATGATAGAGGTTAAGAGGCCTGTCGAGGGTGCGCTGCGGTTAACACAAGGTTTTTTACTGAGTTGAATTCTGTCTCTATACTGGCTCAGGGAAAGTATGGTAATATACACCCAGCACTTACGGCACTTAGATTACACTTACAATTCTGGACACAGGAATACACTTTCTATAATTTTCCAAACTCGTATACCACTGGAAGGCACCAATGCAAAGATTCAGTTACGTTAACACCTGGTGTAGATAGACACTCACCTGACCGGAAGTCTATCTCGAATGGAGTTTGCTGCGCTACGATACACTGTGAGGGGGGGGGGGCTGCTGTATTCTAGCAAGTCACTCAGAGGTGGCTAGACATATCACAACTAACGTGCCTGTACACTGGGGGGGAGGTCTTTAATAAACAAGGGGGTGGCACGATTGGTATAATATAATTTCTTCTGTTGGTCACTGTGACGTTTCACTCGCGTGCCTGTGCATTAGGGAGGGAGAAGTTTTAATAAGCAAGGGGATGTCATGATCGACACAATATAATTGTTCTGTTAGTTACTGTGATGTTTCATTCACTGAGGGGGTACGGGACTCCACTCGGGATATACACTAGGCCAGAATCACTAGTGGGCTCGTCCAATCTTATACTCTGGGCTCCTGGTCACTTTACCACGAGAATACACTATACAGAATCACTCGGGTCGTACAAACTACCGCATACATAGATCTGGGTCTAGAAGGCACACACTGGTAAAGTCCATCCGTTTTCATATCACTGGCGGGCCACAGGTTGATTCCTCCATCCGGAGGACAGGCAGAGTGACACGCCCTGGGCGGGGCCCCACACATAGTCATGGGGCTAAGGGCTCGGCCCGATGAAAGCCAGGAGACGGGCCCGACGTCGAGTCTGAGAGAGACTCGGAGAGGTCCCACCAGCAGGAAAGTCGTGCCCTGGTGTTCGGAGCAACTCCCGGGGTGGCTGAGGACCCAGGGTACTGGAACCCAGGGTGGCTGGACTGCGGCAACGGCTGGGGGGCGGCGTCGCTGTCAGGGTCGTCACACGTGAACCTCGGGCTGGGGGAGTAGTTGACGGGGCCCTACGTCAGCTGCTACATCTGCTAGGGCTCCGCCTCGGCTGCTGCTTGCACTGGTGGAGTTGCGGGGAACCAAGACCTTGGGTGAGTCCTTGCCACGGCTCGGGGGAAGGGTCCTCTCCAGCTGCAGGATCTCCTATGGGAGAGAAGCGGACTATGGCCTGCTCTACCTCTGGCCTGGCGCGGCTAGTGGCCGATGTCGTGGTGACACGGGACTACAGCTTCAGTGCTGCTAATGGCCTGCTTTACCTCTGGCCTGACGCGGCTAGTGGCCATCGTCGGAGTGGTCCAGGGGGTTATAGCTCTGGTGCGGCTAATGGCCTGTACTGTGGAGTGAGGAGAACCAGTAGCAGAGGGACGGACGATGGCCGATCCTGCTTCGTACCCAGCACGGCTTGTGGCCGATGCTGCGGCGCTACTCTGGGGGGAACGACTACAGGAGTCGGACGACTGGTGGCCTGTCCTATCTGACCGACACGCGTCCGTGCCGCGACCCTGCAGTGGGGATGCAACTGGGGAGTGGACTGTGGCTGGTTCTGCCCCTTGCCCGGTATGACAGTGGCCAATACTGCGGTGTTGCATGGAGTTGCAATTGCAACCTCCACCCCTAATTTGGCGAGTGGATTTTCGGCTGGAGACTAGGCGCCGGCGACTGCTACGTTCCCAGGACGTCAGCTGGGAGTAAGAGGGGCACCGGAGGGATACAGGTACGCCGTTCCTGTTCCGAGCCGCTCGGTGTCCGCGGCGGACCCCCGGTAGTCCTTGGGGGGTTTGGGGGGTAGGTGTCGATGGCACTGGCCGTCGCGTCGTCTGCAGCCTTCACCCCTAACTTCCGTATTTCAAACTGGGTGTTTGGCGTTAGTACAGTACACATCTGTCTATCTATCTGTCTATTGCCAGACGCCTCAATCCCTCACGGGGTGACCACAAACAAATCGCCTCCATGCCGCTCTGTCTCCCGCCATTTCACTGCCCTGCTCCCAGCTCACACCCCCCTCCCTCATATACCTCTCCACTCCATCCCTCCACCTCATCCTCGGCCTCCCCCTCCCTCTCCCCCCTCCATCACACTCACATACTCTCTCCTCGTCAGTCTTTCACTCTCCATCCTCTCCACATGCCCAAACCACCTTAACGTATTTCTCCTAACACTTCCTATCAGGTCCACATCCACACCACAACGCTCCTTCACTTCCTCATTTGTTAGTCTGTCTCTCCATGTGACTCAAATAACTCATTTCCACTACTCTCACTCATGACTTCTGTTCCTCCAACAGGGGCCAAGCTTCACTTCCATATGTTAGAGATGGTATCACAATACTGTCATGTATCAACTTTTTCACTTCCATGCTTACTTCCCTATCACTGCTCTCAAGGAACCAGCAACCTTCCTTCCCTGCTGCACTCTTTCCAGCACTTCTCCCTCCAGACTTCCACCCTTACTCATCACACTACCCAAGTACTTAAATGCACTCATATTCTCCATATCCTCCCCATCCAGTCTCACTGTACATTCACTGACCACTTCTCTCGAAGACCATCACTTTATTCTTCCCGTCATTCACCTTTAGATTCCGCTTCTTACACACACTCCCAAATTCAACTACCAAGCTTTCCAGCTCCCCTTCGTCTTCACCAGTGTTGCCAACCGTAGGGACATGTCCCTAAACGTAGGGATTTTTTACTGATTTTCAGAGGTGTAGGGACGTAGGGACGCCCAGGCAAAATTTCTAAAAACGTAGGGACTACTTGCATTCATTGATGTTTAGTATACTTTTCTGTACAACGAATGTAGCAAATACACAATTTTCGTGTACCTTATGCAATATGCTATTCCGACCACCCTTCACTCTTTCATTTTCTTCGATGAAAACACTAGAAAACGGGGATTTCGTCGCTCAGCTGTTTTACTGACTGAGTCTTGGACCCGTACATGTTGACGTTGTGACGAAGTTACAGCTGTTATACCAGCATTCACGTTGTACAATGCTCGGTGGACCGTGATTTTTTTAGCGGTGTGGAGAGAAGTGCCCCAGCCAGCAGCTAGTCATAGTGATCGATTTGCAAGTACAGATTGGAGAAGGCAGGTCCGAGTACTCCTAAGAAGATAAGAAAGAAAAGAAGTGAACTTTCGAGGGAAGAGAAGTCTCCAGAGGAAACAGCGCTTCAGACCTGAATGGCTGCAGGTAACTAAACTTACTAAAACTGATATTACACGGCCACTATTTTACTCAGTGAGCAGACAATTTCATTGAGGAAATAGTTTTTGTTTATATAATTATGTAATATAGGAAACGATATCAGTGAATAAAAATTGACATAATAGGCTATGGAAGAAAGAATTTAATAGACATTTGAATTATGTGTTGAATTATGTACTGAAGTGTTATCAGAGTGTCTTAGAACTGTCTGAAGTATAGGAAAAACATAATTTCAGCATCAAAACCCTGGCGACATTATTACACATCAAAACCCTGGCAGTACTATACATAAACGCCGTGTTTAGCCTGCTACGGTACTGACTTCTGTTGTTTATTGCTCGTGGAAACTCGCGTCACCGTATAATCAGTTCCCTCAGAACCGCAACGAAAATTGCTAACGATAAGCCTGCTCATTGAGTAAATTAGTGCCCACGTAATAGCGCTTTAATGAACGTCTTCTAATAAATATCACCTCCAGGAACTTCTGGAAACACCTAACTTATTTTCATGCAATTAGACATTACCGTACATTGATTAGCTCAGATAAGGCATGATCATGAGTTTTCTACCACTTTGCTTTTTTCATAATATATCCATCCGTAAGTGAGAGATTAGGTTAGTTTAATGTTAAATTCAGGATATAAAACATATCAAGTCATTCTGTGTGTGTGTGTGTGTGTGTGTGTGTGTTACTATACCCATAACCATAATGTCCGTACTGTAATGAGAGAGAGAGAGAGAGAGAGAGAGAGAGAGAGCTAGAGGAACAAGGAGAGAGAAGGGAAGGCGGAGGGGGACAGACTCTGACAGGTCAGCAGAGAAAGAGATAACAAGAGATAAAGAAGTGTGGACTGTGGAGACAGAGAAAATGACGGAGAGAAGATGGAAGGAAGGAGGAAACTGTGCATAAACTTACATCCCTTTCATTATTTTCATTTAGATTGCTTTGTTTCCAGAACAGTGATTTCCGTGGGTGACTTGCATTAATTATTTGGTTTCCCCATGAAGATTACATTATTAAAAATAAATTTCTTACAGAAATGTATGTTTAATTATGTAGGGACAGGCGTAGGGACTTTTTGCCTTTATATGTAGGGACATGTAGGGACTTTTCGTGACTTCTGTAGGGATATTTAGTCAAAAAAGGAATTTTCGGGTTGGCAACACTGGTCTTCACTCAACAACACAGTGGGGGCACGATGGCTCAGAGGTAGAGCATCAAGCTCGGGACCGGGGGGTCGCGAGTTCGAGCTGCCCCCGGGACTGCCGTGCCCTCCTGTTACCTAGCGGGGCTATATGATCTCATTGTAAGGTCTAGCTCGGGGATTCTTTAATCCCTTTAATCAACAACACAGTATCATCTGCGAACAGCAGTACAGGAAGTTTCCAAACACTGCCCTCTCTCACTAAGGCCGCTCCAGCATCCACTGCCCGACCTTGTATCTCTTTTATAACCCCATTCATATAGAGATTGAACAACCATGGAGACATGACACGTCCTTGTTTCAATCCAACCTTCAAATGTAAAAATTTACTCAGTTTGCCATCCACACTCACTGCGACCTTAGCACCCTCATACATACTCTTCACTGCTTTCAACAACTTCCCATCTACTCCATATATTCTTAATACTTTCCACAATCCTTGTCTGGGTAGTGGAATTTCCCAGCTACATCAGTAACATCACGTGAAGACGCCCCTGTCCTGCAAACGGGTATGGTAGATATTTAGCAGAAGCCACATCTATAGAATTGAAGGATTTTGAAGTGTTTTGTATTGCCATCATCAGCTGCTAACATTTCTATCATGGCACTTGTGTTGCATGTGACCTTAGGAATGTTCATGATCTGAAGGTGGGATTAAAGACCCCAAGGAAAGGAGAAGTTAATATAAGCATTATAGAAATGATGAGATATACACAGAGAGAACTTCAGAATTCTTCATTTCTAATTGTGTCATCTGCTAAATATGTAATCCTCTGTGGCAAAATAGGACAGTGCTACAGCTGTACATCCTTTCCCTGGCAATTCTTCTTGACTAGCATATTTGATTATACACAGCATTTAATTTAAGATAGGGAGATAGCAGGCCCCAGTGAAAAATATATAATAAAGTACTGATAGCTGTTTTCTCCTTCCTTCTTTTATGTGATTTGTTTTTCTGTTTGAAATGACCAGTTTTTTTAAATAATTCTCCCCCTTGAGAAGAATAAATTACAGGACAGTTTAGGTACAGCAATTATTTAGCATGTGAAGTTATATGCAGAGGCACATACAAGGAAGTAGAGGAGATTTGTGGTGTTGATGTGGATGTGACGGAAAGTGTTAGAAGAAATGATGTGAAATGGTTTGGCCATGTGGAGAGGAAGAAGAGTGCATGTGACTGAAAGTGCTAGAAAAAATACTATGAAGTGGTTTTGCCATGTGGAGAGGATAGAATGAGAGACTGACTAGAAGAGTGTATGTGACTGAAAGTTTTAAGAGAAATACTTTGAAATGGTTTTGCCTTGTGTGAGGATGGAGAATGAGAGACTGACTAGAAGAGTGTGTGTGACTGAAAGTGTTAAGAGAAATAATTTGAAATGGTTTGGCTATGTGGAGATGATGGAGAATTAGTGACCAGGAGAGTGTATGTGAGTGGTGACCCATAGCAACCGATACTAATAATTTCCTTTGTCCACAGATCAGTGTCAGTCCAGTCATCCACCACCTCAGTCTCAAGGGAATAACAACCAATGATCCAGCAGGACTTGGTGGCCAAACTAGGATACGATACCTCTTGACAGTGAGGTAGTGCATCGCTACATTATGGCTGATATTTTATATTTTCCTAGCAACTGCAGACTTTCAAGGTTTGTAACAGAAAAACAACCTAGTAACTTCAAAATATCTCTGCAGTCATTCACTAAGATCAACTGTACACACATTCAGTGGAAACTGTACTGTATAACTCATTTCCTTCTGCCTTAGGCCATAAACTTGTCAATCACTCCTCATATGGCTTGCAGCATTTGTTGGCAGTACAGTAATTGGCTGGTGCTGGTGCATTGTTGCAATTGCACAGCAGATACATGGTAGAGCCAAGATATCAAAGGTTTGAATGACATGTGAATGATTATATGGGTCATTTAACTGGGCATTTTGTTTGATACATTTTGTTTGTTTACATTTACTATCTATCTATCTATATACCTAGGCTGCTTCCCCCAAGAAAAGGGAGGTAGCTGAGACAGGTCAACACACTACCAATTTACTCATCCACTCATACACATTCATTCGCATCTTAGCCCTAAAGGGGAGAAGGGACAGATCCTTACCGCACCACACCACACGAGGGTCAACTACACAGTGCAGTCAGTGACATCCGCAGCAGGGCTCGACAGCAAAGCTGGTTTACCCCTGCCACATCATAATGGATCCATCCCCTTACCCGCACCTGACCTGATCAGCTAATCAGACAAAATGCAGGAGAATATCCCCTCAGGGCTGCGTCATTATTTATTCACTCACAATTTCTCTCCATTCATTTCTGTCATGCACAGCCACTCTTCCTTGCTCAACAGACAACCCTCTCGCATCCAACGCTCTCTTCACACTGTCCATCCATCCTATTCGTGGTCTTCCTCTCAACCTTACACCTCTCACATCAGATCTAGTTATCTTTTTCACCAATCGCTCATTATCCATTCTCTCCATATGCCCAAACCATCGCAACACCCTCTGTTCAGTTCGATCAGCCATCTCCCGAACAATTCCAGTTCTCCTTCGCACTTCATCATTTCTCACTCGATCCATACGCGTCACTCCACACATACTCCTCAGACACCTCATCTCCATTACATTCAAACTTTTCCTCTCTGCTACATCCATATTTCATGTTTCAGCCCCATATAATGCAGTCGGTACCACAATACCCTCATACAGACTTCTCTTTACATCCATTCTGAGTGAACGACATCTAAACACTTTTTTCATTCCTCCCAGCACCTTTCCAACTTCATTCATTCTAAACTTAACTTCTGCATCTATTCTTCCATCCACAACAACATGTGACCCTAAATACATAAACACTCAACCTCCTCAAGCAACTCACCATTCAAAACTATATTCATCCTCCTACCATCTACCAACCTTGTACACTTCATCACTTTACTCTTATTCTCATTTATTTTCAGTTTCCTCCTTTCACACACCCTTCCAAACTCCTCTACCAACTGTCTCAATCTCTTCTCTGAATCAGCCACCAGTGCAGTATCATCCGCAAACAGCAGCTGCTTCAGATTCCACTCTCTACCATCATTCACCAGACTCAGTTCTCCACCTAACACTCTTGCATTCACCTCCCTTACAACACCATCCATATAAATATTAAACAACCAAGGTGACATCATATATCCCTGTCGCAGCATCACTCTCACGGGAAACCAATCACTCACGGTATTTCCCACTCTTACACATGCTCTACTATTTACATAAAAACTTTTCACTCCTTTTAGTAACCTGCCATCAAGCCCATTCTATCTTAAAACATTCCACAAAGCCTCCCTATCAGTTCTATCATATGCTTTCTCTAAATCCATGAATGCCCAAAACACATCCTTACCTTTCGCTAAATACTTTTCACACACCTGTCTCACAGCAAACACCTGATCCACACATCCCCTCCCTCTCCTAAAGCCACACTGCTCATCACCAATCACTCCCTCTGTACCTTCTCTAACTCTCTTAATTAACACTCTACCATACACCTTACCTACAACACTCAACAGACTTATACCTCTAAAGCTAGTACTGTACATTCATACTTATCACCCTTACCTTTATACAATGGGACCACACAAGCACTTGCCCAGTCAATTGGCACTACCTTGCACAAAGCACACATTCAACAATCTTACTAACCAGTCAACAATAGTCGCTCCACCACATTTCAGGCATTCCACAGCACACCCATCCATACCTTTAGCTTTCCCCATTTTCATCTGCTTTATTGCCTCTTGCATTTCCTCCATCGTGATCAAAGATTCATTCAACTCTCCCAACACATCTATTCCTTGCACCCTTCCATCTGCCACAATCTCAGCCCCCCTTTCCTCCTCTACATTTAACAATCTTTCAAAATACTCTGCCCACCTCTTCCTTACTGCATCCATCTCAATTAACATCCTTCCATCCTCTGCTTTTACTCACTCCTCCTTCCCAGACTCTCCCTTTCGCACCCTTTTCACCTCCTTCCAAAACATTTTCTTATTCTCTTGAAAATTCTCAGTCATCCACCTACCCCACCTCTCATCTGCTGCCACTTTAGCATCATGCACAACCCTTCTCGCCCTATTCCTCTTTTCCTTATACCTCTCATATGACATCTCATCCTTCCTCTGCAACCACACTTCATATGCATGTCTCTTCTCACCCACAGCCATACTTACTTCCTCGCACCACCATTCACTTCCCTTTCTTACACCACCACCCACTTGTCTCACACCACACACCTCTTCTGCATGCCCCACCACAGCACTCTTAAACAACTGCCATTCCTCCTCCACACTGCCACTCTCCTGATCTTTCACTACGTTCCACTGATCTCTCAATTTCTCCTGATACTCTATCATTTTCTCTCTTTTATCTAACTCACTTACTTTCAAAACCTCCCTGCCACACCTAACTCTCCTAGCTCTCACCCATCTCTTACCTACTCTCAACTTTCCCTCCACCAGGTAGTGGTCAGACATACCTCCACCCTCCCCTCTCAAAACTCTCACATCCAACAATCTTCCTATTACATTCCTGGAAACAACCACATAGTCCATCAATGCTCTGTCAACAACCCTTCCACCCTCCTGTCTCACCCATGTATACTTATAAATATCTTTCTTCTCAAACAAGGTATTCCCAATCACCATCTCTCACTCAACACACACACCTACCATTCGTTCCCCATTTTCATTTCTTCCAGGCACACCATGTATACCAATTACACCTTCAACTGCTACATTTCCCACTCTAGCATTCAGATCCCCCATCATTACCACATT
This sequence comes from Birgus latro, assembly GCA_018397915.1. NCBI lineage: Eukaryota > Metazoa > Arthropoda > Malacostraca > Decapoda > Coenobitidae > Birgus > Birgus latro. Next base: position 58,624 of record JAGKTI010001170.1, read on the forward strand.
CACATTCACTCCAAAGCTCTGCAAACACTCATCAACATCATTCCAAAAAGACTCCTTCTCTTCTTCATCCCTTTCACTACCAGGCCCATATGCACTCACAAATACCCACAACTCACGTTCAAATTTCGCTTTCACCCACATCAGTCTCGATGACACCTTCCATTCAATCACACATTGCTGTGCTTCCGGGCTCACTAACAAGGCCACACCTTCTCTTGCCCTTCCTCTGCCAAATGTAGACTCACCTTTCCCTTTCATCTTTGCTTCACTCAAAGCTAACACATCCAACTTTCTTCTCACAAACATTCTCCCATCTCCTCTCTTTTAGCCTCAATCGTACTACAACCACGCACATTCATAGACCCAACCTTCAGGGTACGGGGATAACTCGATCCCCCATCCCTCTCTCTGACCTGTCTCTTTTTAAGAACTAAAAACATTGGAGGGGGTCCCTAGTCCCCTCTCCCTGCCCCTTTTAGTCGCCTTTTATGACACGCAGGGAATACGGTGGCAGAATTCTTCCTAACACAGTCTGGCTGCAGAGTAGTAATACACATGATATACATATTGTTATTTTATTGTGTTAAGATGATGTATTATTGAACAGTAGGTAACTACTGGTTTATTTTGCAGATCCTCTTTGGACCTGGCCCTGGTGTTTTGGTACCACCAACAACCCCTTCTTCCAGGCCCTGACCCTGGCAGCTACTACGATGACAGTGAAATGTGGCTACAAGCTTGGTAAGTAACCAAACAAGCATCACTCTTAGCCATCAAACATTCACCCATACATACAAGCATTTGCTGATCTTCTTTTCTAACTGTCTTTACACAGAGTTGAAGTTCAAGCTGAGAGTCACATTGTCTCAAATCTAATCACACATCTCTAAAGTCTTTTTACTCATCAGGTTGCAGCAACTGTTGGGAAGTAATTAGCTGGTTTTGGCACTTGGTTTAGTTTGCAGTCCATAGAAAACATTGGCTGTACCATGGCCAGCACCAATATGGGGATTCCCTGAGAGGAAACAGTACAGGGTTTTAATGCATCTATCTAGCTGTCTGTTGCCAGACGCCTCAATCCCGTAAGGGGTGGCCACAAACGTATCACCTCCATGTCGCCCTGTCCCCCTGCTATTTCAGTGCCCTGCTCCCAGCTCAAACCCCCCTCCCTCATATACCTCTCCACTCCATCCCTCCATTGCATCCTTGGCCTCCCCCTCCCTCTCCCCCCCTCCACCTCACTCACATATACTCTCCTCATCAGTCTCTCGTTCTCCATCCTCTCCACATGCCCAAACACACTGAGGTTTTAATGCATGTAGGTCTATATTTCCCCTACCTGTCAACAAGTGGGTTGGTGGAGGGTTAGTGCCCCTCCCCATAAAACAACAAAGAGACAAAGGGTGCTCTCTTACGGGACTATGGCGTCTGGCTATGGATAGAGAGATATATAGATAGAAATATTTGTGGCTGTCAGCTAGTACACACAAGTACTGTATATGTTGGCCTAAAGAGTGGTAGCGAACTGTGTCCTAGATATGGTCATCAGTCTGGGATAGCAGTGAAATGCCTATGAATAATAATCAGTTTGTTGTTCTCAGGTTGACCTCTACATGGACCACCAGAGACCCTGAGTTGTGCCTCCTGCCTGAGCTGTGGCACCAAATAAGTCACTGTCAGGTATGTTGGATGAGGCAGGCACTTTGCTCTATCTATCTGTCCATCCATCTATCTACCCATCTATCTGTCTATCTATCTATCTATCTGTCTGTAGCCAGACGCCTCAATCATGTAACGGTTGGCCACAAACAAATCACCTCCATATCACCCTGTCCCCTGCTATTTTATTGCCCTTCTCCCAACTTACACCCACCTCTCATATACCTCTCTACTCTATCTCTCCATCTCATCCTCAGTTTCTTCCTCCCTCTCATCCCCTCCACCTCACTCACTTACAGTTTCCCAGTTAGTCTCTCACTCCATCACATGGCCAAACCACCTCAGTGTATCTCTCCTAACATTGTTTATCACAACCTCATCACATCACTCTTTCATTTCTATTGCATGTCAGTATTAGCCACTCTTTTAACAGCTAGCCTTTATATTACTTCTTTCATACCATTCTGTAACATTCCAGATTTGGTGCTAGGAAATGCTATTGACTTTTTAAAACTTGTGAATGATAAGAGTCAAAAAATATATAGCTATATTGATTGGTTTTAATGTTAAATTTATCCTAATTTAGACCTGCATTTGAGTATTCAGTGACAAGCATGTTTCTCATACTTTAATTTCTCCCTCCAGTCCAGTGAAGTATATTATTTACTCTTGCTACTTCTAATTAATTTCAATCAGCATCAGGGAGACCTCATTTAGGGAAGGAGTAATTGAATGCTATACAGTACACCCCCCTAGTATGCACCTATATCGGTGGCAGAGGTGCTCGCTTACTAGGAATTCGCGTACTAGGAATACATAAACTAATGGGAAAATTAACATATGGGCGGCACCCCCCTCTACCAGTGACCTTTTTGACCCGTTTGAGGGAAAGTATCTAAGACGTAGACAGTACAGTTAAGTAGGATCTCGCCAATAATGTCTAATTGGTGCCAGAAAATGGCACAAATTAGACATGGAGTTGGAGAGAGAGGCAGCTGGTAAGTCAGGTGGGGCAGTGGAGGTGGAAGGGAGGGCGGCGGGTGAGTCGGGAGGTGGTGAGGGGAGGATCCTCCATCTCCTCCTCGCTATTGCTCACGTTTTCTATAATTTCCTTCGCCTCTTCTTGTTTGTCTGTTTCATTCCTCATCTTGTTATGGACATAATATGTCCATAACAAGATGATGAATGAAACAGACAAACAAGAGGAGAAATGAAACAGACAAACAAGAAGAGGTGAAGGAAATTGCCAAAAATTAGCGAGGAGGAGATGGAGGATCCTCCCCTCACAACATCCCCTGACTCGCCCACTGCTGTCCCCTCCACCTCCACTGGTTTGTAGTATAACAACTTGGCATTTATGAAATAACTGTTATTCATGTGAATCCAAACGTTATTATAGAAACGGGTGATGAGGGTGGCGCATAGTGGAGAGGCAGGTGGCACACTCAGGGTTCACACCGGAAAACACCGTTTTTTCTCATGGCGGCTTGCATCATATGGGTTGACTCATGTACTCTGGTTAGTAACATTAAAAAAAATAATTAAAAGTACAGTATTAAAAAATAGGTCCTCGCGCACTAGGCATTTCACGTACTTGGAACTTGGAGCTCGCGTACTAGGGGGGTGTACTGTATATGACCTCTCCAGTTCTGACTCCATTGTGTGCAGTATTTGTGAGAAGTGGGTGCATAAGAGATGAAATGGCATTAGAGGTAGACTGCGAGGTAATGTTGATTTCATGTGTGCTGTGTGCTGGGGAGAGCATTTGAGATTGTCAGGTTGAAAGGATTGACCTTGCTGGTGAGTCTCTTGAGTATATATGAAAGAGTCTTTTATTTGGGGCACCTGTTAAGTGCTGGAGGTGGGACTGGATCTAGCTCTGTGGCCAGAGTGAGAAGTGTTTGGAAGAAGTTCAGGGAGCTGTTACCTCTCCTGACATTGAGAGGGTTCTTCCTTCATGCTGAGACCTTTGTATCCCCCCAGGCAATCTTGCAGCTGTACATTGTTTCCATAGCACTTCTTCTTGACCTTCATCATATTCTAGTGTTAATCTCTTGTTACAGCACAGCATTAAAGACAGGGATGGCAATTTTAGGCCAAGTTAAAGTGAACAGATTATATTTACCTATCTAACTACAGCAGCCATCAAACTCACAAGCGAATGTGTGCATGTAATTGTTTTCTTTTGTGCCACAGCCATACCCGTGGTCCGTCCAGATAGTACGTCATGCAGTCATGTACCCTCTCTTGTCCTGGGCAAGCAAGTAGTGAAACTCAGTGACACGCTTGTGATGGGGGAGGGGGGGATGTTATATGCATTGCTTAACACTTGGGTAGCTATCACTTCCTTACATGTTTTGCCACCACCCTGTTTTCACCAACAGCTGTCAGAATGGATTGTAAGCTGAAAGGAGAGGAAAGGAGAAGGCCCATGTTCTGATGCTGTTTGAGCCTGTTAAGTCTGTTATCAACAGATCCCATGACACTGATGTGTGAGACCATCTGGTTATGAGCTGAAGAAGGTGATGGGGGAAAGAAGGGCTTAGGAGGAAAGACAGAGACATCCCTGAGGACTGATTCCTCTTAAAGCTTGAAGAACTCTCTAATTCAAATTTTGTCATTTTCTCTTCCATTGTCTCATACTGATGATGATGAACACTAACAACACTTGTATGTTTACAGTCGTTGTTGGATGAGCCGAACCCCAGTTCCCCAGCCAACTTTGTGGCCATGCAGCTTTATGAAGAGAACCAACATGAATATGAGAAGTGTGTCACAGCCATTGTCTAGCAGAGCTGGTTAAATTTGCAGGTAAGGCATAAATATAATTCTTTCACCTTAACTTAGCCCAGGTTTGTTTCCTTTTGCAACTTACCCCAGTTTGGAGATAGGAATGAGTCCTTTAGTCATGGAATAAGTTTAACGAAATAATGTCCCTTGGGAATTTTTGTATTAGCAAGCCACCCATTCCTATATCTCAAAGATGCCCAGAATAACAGTAAAAAATCTGTTGGCAGTCAGAGGAACTGTTGGCATCAGCTGTATTGAAAGTGTATCATTGACACATTTCACTTGGATTTTTTCATCAACACAGCCCATAAAACTTACATATTTGTTGCCTCATGGAGCCCATGTAGGATTAAAATGATTTTATATTTAGGAGGCAGTTTTTTTGATCAGGTAAATGATGAAATGTGCACAGTAGCTACTGCTATATAATAATACACCCTTTTTCTTATTACTTTAATCCCCCTCCTTGTTATAAATTGCACTCATGTGCATATAAAGGATAGCAGCTTGCAATGCTTGGATGTAATCTTGGCTCTCCTGAGGATTGACCATAGAAAACTATCTGCTAGCAACTCTTAGTGTGATGACCCCAGCTTCTCATGAGAAGGTACTGAACTTCATCAAGGAGCATGCTGCTTACAGCAATGGGATCTTCCCTGAAATCATCAGACATAAAGACAGTGTTACACATTAGATACTTGAAATTAAGTTTGCCACATGGCATAGAAAATGCTACCAAGAAACAATCCATGTCAGAATGTGCAAGAGAGCCAACGAATTCTATGAAAAGTTGTTGCAGATAAGTACTCATAGTAATTCATCCAGGCAGTCTTCCAGTATTAGTGGTACTTTCACCCTTTCACAGCCAGCTTCTTACAGCAGTGAGCTATGTTTCTTCTGTGAAGAAGTGGCTCACTGTCATTCCCTCCACATGGTTGCCACCACAGATGTTGCCAGACTCTCAAAAATGCCATCCAGAAAAGTGGAAATGACAACCTATGTCAAACTTTGCACCTTCATTGATCCAGAAGATGTGAATGCAGTTGATATCAGATATCATAAAAGATGCTGAGCTGCACATGTCACAAAGATGAATCATAAAGGAAAGAACCTGCCACAGTTGAAGCAAAGCAGAGCTGGTGAAATGGGTGCACAGACTGAGTTCCTGAGTCTTGTTTAAAGTGCCCTGATTGATGGAAAAGTGGTTTGTGTTTCTGTGCTCCAGGAAGTATATGAGGGCATCTTGTCAGCCAACAACATGGTGAACCCTCATTGCAATTGCAAAAACCTAAGAACACTCTTAGAAACTGAAATCCCTGAAGTGGAATTTCACACACCAAACCGTATGAATGAATCTGAACATGTAACTCTCAAGAACACAGGGAATGCAGTTGTACAGCTAATGGAAGACAACAGTGACAACAATGATGTGGATATAAAGATCATGTATAATGCAGCTTCCATTCTCAGAAACAAGACTAACAGAGCCAAGAAATGTAAATTTGCTGGCTTCCTTACAACTGTTACAAGCAAGCACTTGCCTAGTGAGCATCAGCATTTCACCACACACTTCACCAATTCCTGGGGCTTTCCCCATTTTGACTTTCTTCATTGCTTCTGCAACTTCCACCCTACTGATTTCTTCTCTTCTCACATCCCTCCTTCTTCCAGCCATTCCCTAACCACTTATACTCACATTACTTTCATTCTCTATGTTCAACAAATCCTTAAAGTGTTCTCTCCATCTGCTTATCTTTTCTCCTTTGTCCACTAGTAATCTACATATTTTTATCATTCACTCCCTGACTAACTTCTTTGACACCCTGTCTAACTCTATTTGCCTCTTTCCAGAACATTTTCTTACATCCCTCCACTTTACGCTGAAATTCCTTCCAAATTTCTCATCGACTCTCCTCTTACTCTCTTCACCTCTCTCTTCCTCTCTACAGCTAACTCTCTCTTCCATCTCTCAACTTTTTCCACACCCCTGTTTCTCATCCACTCACTATACGCTTTCTTCTTTTGTGCCACGGCCTGTCTCACCTCTTCATTCCACCATGCTGTTCCCTGCGTCCCCTTTCGTCTTCTCTTCACCCCACACACCACCACACATGTTGCACAGATTTCTTCTGTGAATATCTTGCACACACCTTGCACATCCCCCATCTGCTGCAATCCATATTTACCCAATCGTTCCTCTAGTTGTCTTCTGCCTTTTTCCATCCTCTTGTAACCTTTCCACCCTCCTTGTATGAACTATTTCTGCCTGTTCTTCCCTTCTTTTATTCCCCCATTTCATTTGGACCTTGATTCTTGAAGCAGAAACTGCTCAAGCTTTGATGGTTGTCAGCTCCAATTCTTTTGCAAGTACAAATAGTGATGCTGAGCGATTTACTGTATATCAATGTTTCCTGATTCAGACATAGCAAAAAAGCAACAAACAAGGAGAGAAAAAGGTGAAATACTGCATTCATTGTGGTATTGCACCATATCTACGGAACTATGATAAATTGATATAGTTCATTGTATAAATATAATTTTGTAAGTGCCAGCATATTTTCATATTTGCTAAACAAAATTAGATTTCCAAGTAATGACCAAATTTAGCACTAGATTCCTTACTCTCAAGGAAAGGCAGCAACAATTAAGTTGTGTATATTATTTAATTGCATACATTTTTCTGGAGAGTGATAAAAAAAATTAAAAGAAACTGAATTTCTGCTCACAGTTCTTGTACCTATCTGAAATTAAGTATTAAGCCAAAGTCATATCCTTGATGGAGCACATCCGGTGTGTGTGCATGTACCATCTGACTCCAGTTCCTACCAGCCCACTACAGCTCCTTGACAGAAAGCTGCTGTCTTGGTATTTGTCAGGCTTGATTCTAATCACAGTGATATAATATTAGGGTCTAATTATTTTGTATGTTTTAGTTCAAGCATTATACCATTTAAGACAGGTCAGCTTTGTAAATACCAGCAAATACTGTATGTATACCTGTGAGGTGGAATCAGGATCCTGGAAGCTTAAATGGTGAGAGAATGAGAGTGTGGCCCATTTAACAGGGCTGCTGTTTCTCTTGTTTTTTTTTCTTTTTCAAACCCTACCTCACCCCATCCTTAGATGGGAAAAGAGGTTTGGGTGATGATTATATGCTGTTTGTGTGTGGGGCGTGGTGATGATGACAGTGATGAAGACAGTAATGATGATGATGGCGATCATCATCGTCATTCACTATCATCATCGAGACCTCTTTTCCCACCATAGGGCAGGGTTAGGAGTAGCAGTGTCCAGACAGCCCAAATTTGCCCAGTCCAATGGGCCACTTTTCCATTCACTCACCATTCAAGCCCCCAGAATCCTGGCTCTATTGGATATGCCAAAAACATTCACCACGTTCTCTAACTGCACATAAACGTATCCGATAGAGTCAATCCGGACGCTTTAAAGGGATGCCAAATCCCTGATCATGCACTTCTCCTCACAACATTCATCCTACCAGCTCGATCTCATGTCAGTTCCCTAGCCTCACCAACTTCCAAACCTCTCTTCCTCACAGGCATTTGGGCCTGATGGAGTCCTTCCTGTTCTCCTCAAAAACTGTGCTTCTGTGCTTTCACCTTGCCCAGGTAAACTCTTTTGCCTTTGTCTGTCAGCTTGTACCTTTCCTTCTTGCTGGAAGTTTGCTCTCATACAGCCAGTCCCAAAGAAGGGTGACCATTCCCACCCCTCTAACTATCATCCAATTGCTTTAACATCCTGTGTCTCAAAAGTTTTCGAGTCAGTTCTTAACAGAAAAATTTTAAAGCATCTTTCCTATCACAACCTTCTTTCTGATCGTCAGTATGGGTTCCGTCAGGGGCGCTCCACTGGCAGTCTTCTCACCTACCTTTCAGACTCATGGTCATCATCCTTTTAGGACTTTGGCGAAAGCTTTCCCATTGCACTTGACATCTCAAAGGCTTTCGATTGAGTCTGGCATAAATCTTTAATTTCCAAACTGCCCTCTTACGGTTTCTATCCTTCTATGTGGGCCTTCATCTCTAGCTTCCTTTCTAGTTGTTCTATAGCTGCTGTTGTGGACGGCCATCGTTCATCTCCTAGATCTATCAGTGGTGGTGTTCCTCAGAGCTCTGTCCTATCACCAACTCTCTTCCTTTTTTTCATCAGTGACCTTCTAAGCTGTACATCTAACCCTATCCACTCATACGCTGATGATTCCACCCTTCACCTTTCCACTAGGTTCTCGCAACGTCCATCAATTTCAACAAAAAAGGGATGAGGCTATGGCACATCTAATGTCTGACTTGACTCGTATCTCTGACTGGGGTAAAAATAATCTTGTTTTGTAATGCATCAAAAACTCAGTTCTTACACCTATCAACTCGACAGAATCTTCCACAGGAGTACCCACTAATGTTTAATGATGTCCAGCTCAGTTGTGCATCATCCTTGAACATGCTTGGGGTTTCATTCACTTGAGATTTATCTTGGAAAGAACACATTACATTTCTTGTGAAATCTGCTTCCAAGAGATCAGGTGCACTGAGCCGAATCCAAACCTTCTGTACCCCTGCACAGTTGCTGACTTTATACGCAGGTTTTATTCACCCCTGCGTGTTGTACAACTCTCGTGTGGGGAGGCTCCCCACATGCAGCTATTCTCAGTAGGGTGGAGTCAAAAGCTTTTTGTCTCATTAACTCTGCTCCTTTTCCTGGCTTCCTTCAACCTCTGTCTCTTCGCCACACTGTTGCATCTTTATCTCTTTCTGTTGCTATGTCAACGGTCACTGTTCCTCTGAACTGTCTGCTTGCATCCCTCCACCTCTACGACAGGCACGTAGCACCCATCTAGCAGCAAACTCTCATCGCTTTTCTGTCCAACTCTCTAATGCAAGATGTTAACCGTTACTCCCAGCCTTTCATTTATGCAACAGGTTAACTCTCGAACTGTCTTCCTCTGTCTGTATTTCCTACTTCCTATGATCTCCAGTCTTTCAAACGCAGTGTGTCGAGGCATCTCGAAATGAACAGATCTTGAATTTAGCTCTCATTTTCATTGTTTTTGTTTTTTCTTGAAAGGAACAGTTTGTTCGCCTATGGCCTTTGGTTCCTTCTACCTTGCATAAAAAAAAACCAGTCACCCACCATATCTCTCCACCTTCTCCTTGACCTAACTCGCCTCCTCCCTCCTTCAAATTCGTTCAGATATACCTTTTTAACCATTCTGTTGTTACCCATTCTCTCCACATGACCTTATCATCTCAGTACACTCTCTTAACTCGATTTTGGTGTCCACAAACTTCCTCACTCCACATCTTTCACAAATCACAGTATTTCATATCACATCCACACTCTGTACTCCATACACATTCCTCAGCAGTCCCATCTCCACTACTGTTACTCTTGAATTTTAATTTTCGTGCCACACCATAGTCTCACATCCATATGTTAAAGTTGCCACTAAAACTCCTTCATATAAGCCTCATGCAGCTGCAACACTCAAGCCTCTGTTTCTTATCAGGGCCTTCATTGCACCAGCTACTTTTCTTCCTTGTGTCACTCTACTTTCCACTTCTTTTGCACATTTTCCTCTCTTTTCTACCACTGTACCCAGGTATTTGAACTCTCTCACCAATTCCAGTCTTTCTTCATTCACTGTAGCAACACACTGGGAGTCATCTTCTCTCTCAGTAACCATCACTCTACTCTTTTCTACATTTACTCTTAAGGCACAACGGTCACAGACATCAGCAAAACTCTGTACGAGCCTACCAAGTTCTTGTCCGGTATTTGCAAGTAGTACTGCGTCATCAGCATACGACAAAAATGAGATATTTTATCCATCACCATTCATTACCAATGCCATCCCCCTCTCCATTACTCATGTTTTTACTTCTCACATCACTCCATCCATACATACATTGAACAGCCATGGAGACATCATGCAACCTTGTTGCACACCCACACCAATTGTGAACCATTCACTTAGATGACCATTAACCCTTACACATGCTTCACTACCATCATAAAAACTCTTGATGGTACCTAGCAGCTTACCATCTACACTGAGGCGGTGGCTCGATCGGTAGAGAGGTGGCTTGGAGTCCCGATGGACCCAGGTTCGAATCCTCACTGGGGCAGGGAACAGTTTAAGGATTCGAATTTCATTAAAATCAGGCTTCACTGATCTACCAGAAGACCCGCCGACATGTCGTAAAAATACCCCCGCTAATACCAATACACCAGTCCTGTATGAGACAGCCCTAGCATGTATTCAATATGGACGGTGGGTGTTAGCGCCGAAGTGGTGACATGTAGAGGTGTTGGTATGTAGGAGGACTGCTGGGCCTTGATAGCAGGCTGTGAAGCCTATGCCCAGAGTCGGACACATAAAGGAATAAAGAAAACTGTACATATGCAAAACTTTCCACAATCCTTCTCTGTCCACTTTGTCGTATGCTTTTTCCAGATCCATGAATGCCATAAGCACCCTATGGTCCTTCTCACAAGCCTTCTCTGCTATCTGTCTCACTGCAATAATTTGATCCACACATCCACTGCCACTCCTAAAGCCACCCTGTTCATCACTCACTAGGACTTCTGATATCTCTTACTTTCTCTATAATAATTCTTCCATATACCTTCCCTACCATACTCGATAAACTTATGCCACGATAATTCATGCACTCACTTCACTCACCTTTATTTTTGTACTGGGGTACAATCACAGCCTTTTTCCACTCTGCTGGCACAGTTTCACTCATCCATGTTTTCTTACATATCTCCAGCATTCTACTCTTTCCACTACAGTTAATCATCTCTGCATACACCTCAACAACCCCAGCTGCTTTCCCATTTTTCAGCTGCTTCACAGCACTCTTCATCTGTGCGAGTGTCACGGTTCCTGGCACTGCATTCCATCTCTGTGCACCCCCAAAACCAGTCATGTTTACAGCTGCTCTGCTTTCTATATACCCATTCATCAGGCTTTCATATTATTCTTTCCATCTGATCCTTACTTCATCCCCATGGGTTAATAATCTACCACCTTCATCCATCACACCATCACATTTCTTTCCACTTTCAGTTCTACATTTCCACGCCTGTCTCCAGAATAATTTCCTATTTTCAGAGTAGTTTACATTCATTTTTGTTCCTAGATCATGATTTACCTCCTTCTTTTTCCTCTTCACTAGTCTCTTTACGAGCTTCTTGCTCTTAATATATTCAGTTCTTTTTGCAGCTGAACCCCTGTCCTGTAACCACTTTAGCCACTTCATCCTCTTTCCCTCCACTGCTCTCTTAATGTCATCATCCCACCATGTCATACCTTTCTTCTGTGTTGTTACTCTTGTGTTTGTTGTTACTCATGCCATGATGGTAATAATAATAATAATAACAACAACAGTAATGATGATGATGATGATGATGTTACAGTATTATGGTTTTGCTATGTCAGGTGTGGTGGGAGGGTCACTGTCCTGTGATTTGGAGGCTCAGGAAGTGTGCGGGTTCCATGCATCTTCATCTGGGAACACAACAGCTTGGACCTGGGGCACCAGAGTTCCTCCACAGGACCACACATTTGGCACAATGTATGGTGAGTACACTATAGCCAGCTTGTTTCCTCATGTCCTGGAAAGAGGAAATTATAGAGGTATAAAGCTTTTAAATCAGATAATGAAGGTAATGGAGAGAGTTGTACAAGGTATGATTAGAGAAGGAGTGAATATTGATGAGATGCAGTTTAGGTTTATGCCAGGCAGGGGGACCACTGATGCCATATTCATTGTTCAGCAACTTCAGGAAAATATATTGGAAAGAAAAGGGAACTGTACTTTGTTTTTGTTGATTTGGCAGAGGCCTTTGACAGAGTCCCTAGAGAGGTGGTGAAGTGGGCAGTGAGAAAGATTGGGTTGGAGGAGTGCTTGTTAGGGTGGTTATGGCCATGTATATGGGTGCTCGCACCCAGGTAAGAGTGAATGGAGATTTGAGTGATGAGTTTTCCATGGACGTTGGTGTGCATCAGGGGCCAGTTTTGAGTCCCTTGTTATTTTATCATGGTACCTGAAGCCATATCACGTAACTTCAGAAACGAACTCCCGTGGGAGATGTTGTATGCTGATGATTTGGTGTTGATTCCAGAGAATGAAAGGGAGGCAAAGGAAAGATTTAGGAAGTGGAGAGATGGTATAGGGCACAAGAGCTTAAAGGTAAATGCAGATAAAACAAAAGTGATGATATCTAGAGTTGGTTGTGGTACAGTCAAAGAAGAGGGAGAGTGGCCATGTGCAATTTGCCACAAGGGCATGGGAAGTAATTCCATCTTGTGCAGTGTTTATGATAAATGGGTGCACAAGAGATGTAGTGGTATTACAGGTAGACTGCGAGATAATGCTGATTTTATTTTATTTTATTTTATTTATTTATTTAATTTTGTTGGTGCAAGGAAGAAGGAACCAAAGGCCACGGGCCCGCATACTGTTCCTTCCAAGAAAAAGCAAAAACAATACAAAAGAGAGCCAAATTCAACATCCGTTCATTTCTAGATGCCTGGACGCACTGCGTTTGAAAGACTGGAGATCATAGGAAGTAGGAAATACAGACAGAGGAAGACAGTTCCAGAGTTGACCAGTTGCATAAATGAAAGACTGGGAGTAATGGTTAACTCTTGCATTAGAGAGTTGGACAGAAAAGGGATGAGAGTTTGTTGCTAGACGGGTACTACGTGCCCGTCGTAGTGGTGGAGGGATGCAAGCAGACAGTTCAGAGGAACAGTGACCATTGAAGTAGCGATAGAAGAGAGATAAAGATGCAACATTGCGGTGAAGAGACAAAGGTTGAAGGGAATCAGTAAGAGGAGGAGAGTTAATGAGACGAAAAGCCTTTGACTCCACCCAATTGAGAAGAGCTGCATGTGGGGAGCCTCCCCACACATGAGAGTTGTACTCCATACACGGGCGAATAAAACCCGTGTACAAGGTCAACAACTGTGCAGGGGTAAAGAAAGTTCGGAATCGGCTAGCACACCTAATCTCTTGGAAGCGGATTTCACATGAGATGTAATATGTTCTTTCCAAGACAAATCCCGAGAGAATGATACCCCAAGCATGTTCAAGGATGATGCAAGACTGAGCTGGACATTATTAAACATTAGTGGGTAATCCTGAGGAAGATTTTGTCAGGTTGATAAGTGTAAGAACTGAGTTTTGATGCATTAAAAATAGATTATTTTTACCCCAATCAGAGATACGAGCCAAGTCAGACATTAGGTGTGCCATAGCTTCATCCCTTTTTTGTTGAAGTAACTGCTGAGATGGACGTTGCGGAAACCTAATGGAAATGTGAAGGGTGGAATCATCAGCATATGAGTGGATAGGGTTAGATGTACAGCTTAGAATTTCATTGATGAATAAAAAGAAGAGAGTTGGTGATAGGACAGAGCCCTGAGGAACACCACTGTTGACAGGTCTAGGAGAAGAACGATGGCCGTCTACAACAGCGGCTATAGAACGACCAGGAAGGAAGCTAGAGATGAAGGCACAGATAGAAAGATAGAAACCGTAGGAGGGCAGTTTGGAAATTAAAGATTTATGCCAGACTCGATCGAAAGCCTTTGAGGTGTCAAGTGCAATGGCAAAGCTTTCACCAAAGTCCCAAAAGGAGGATGACCAGGATTCTGAAAGGCAGGTGAGAAGATCGCCAGTGGAGCGTCCCTGATGGAACCCATACTGACGATCAGAAAGAAGGTTGTGACAGGAAAGATGCTTTAAGATATTTCTATTAAGAATTGACTCAAAAACTTTTGAGACACAGGATGTTAAAGCAATTGGACAATAGTTAGAGGGTTGGGAATGGTCACCCTTCTTTGGGACTGGCTGAATGAGAGCAAACTTCCAGTAAGAAGGAAAGGTACAAGTTGATAGACAAAGGCGAAAGAGTTTACCTAGGCAGGGTGTAAGCACAGAAGCACAGTTTTTGAGGACAACAGGAAGGACTCCATCAGGCCCATATGCCTTGTTAGTATTGAGGCCAGTGATGGCAGAAAGTACATCAGTTGAAGAAATTTTAATGTCAGTCAAGAGGAAGTCAGAGGGGGGAAGTGATGGAGGAACAGCACCAGAATCGTCTGAGGTAGAATTGGAGGAGAAGGTCTGAGCGAAGAGATCTGCTTTATCAGTAGAAGAAATAGCTACAGAGCCATCATAGTAGAAAAGAGGAGGGAAGGATGATGAGGTAAAGTTGTTAGAAAGGTTTTTGGCAATGTGCCAGAAGGAGAGAGAAGAATTCGAGTTGAAGAGTTGAGAACATTTAGCACGGATGAAATTATTTTTAGCAGAGTGAAGAACAGACTTTGCATGATCCCGGGCAGAAATATATAAAAGATGTGATTCAGGGTGTCAGAGAAAGCAGGTGGAGATTGTCAGGTGTGAAAGGATTGAACTTGCTGGTGAGTCTCTTGGGTGTGTGGAAGAGTTTTGTTATTTGGGGGACATGTTATGTGCTGCAGGTGAGGCTGGAGCTAGCTCTGTGGCTAGGTTGAGAATTGGTTGGAAGAAGTTCAGGGAGCTGTCACCTCTCCTGACATTGAGAGGACTCTCTCTATGTGCTAAGAGGTCTTTGTATGCAGCATCTGTTAGGAGTGTGATGCTGTATGGTAGTGAGACCTGGGCAGTAAAGGGAGAGGATATTCGCAGGCTCAAACTTACAGAAATGACACTGATTAGGTGGATGTGCAGTGCGTCCCTGTGTGCAAGGCCTGGGAGGGCTGGATTTACAATGGAAGAGTTGAGAGGTAGGTTGGGACTGGAGTGAATTGGTATTGTGATGAGGAGAGGTAGATTGAGATGGTTTGGGCATGTAGAGAGGATAGGGGATGATAATTGGGTGCAGAAGGTGAGAAGCGTTAGTACTGGGGGTGGGGTTGTGAGGGGTAGACTGAGAAAGATGTGGAACGAGGTCATTAAGTGTAACCTCAGGATTAAGGGACTGAACAGAGAGGCTGCCATAGATCGAGAAGCATGGACAACCGCCACTGGGTGACCAAGGCCGACTCCTGCAAGCATGTTGGAGCCTTCAAAAACAAAATGAAACAAAGGAAATGAAGTGGGTCACGCAAAAATGCTACCTGTCTGGCATCTATACCACTTTACTTTATCTTGACATAAAATTGTCATCTCACTATACTGATTGATGTGATGTAATAAGATTAACAGTGGAATATCATGCTATATTCTGTACAGTATAACTTGGCCTAAAATTGCCATCTCTCTGCCTCGAGTGTTGAGTGATAGCAATAGAGTAACAAAGGAATATGGTGGCAGTCCTGAAAATTTGCTGTGGAAGAGGTGTAGAGCTTTAGAACTGTTATTACTGAGCTACAGGAAATAATCTGAAAAATTATGAAAATCTCTTCCAAGTTAAGATGGACAAATCATAGTCCATTTATCTGTAAAGCATCTCTTATTATTTAATATAATATCTGGTATATCAGGAATTTTGTTATGATATATAGGGTGTCCTGCAAGATTTTTCAAAAACTTATAAAGAATATTATTCTAAGAGTAAAAATTTAGTAAAAAATGTTAAGTCACCTGGCCCAGTTCTCAGGCTACAGTTACTGATGACCTGATGGATGAAAGTGGTCTTCCTCATAATTAGCCCATGAGGCCATTGGTAACTGTGGCTCTTTAATGGCCGAGAATGGGACCCATCTTGATACAGCATTTTTTACTCAAAATTTCCCACAGAGTAACCTCCTGAGTTTTGAAAAATGTCACAGAGTATCCTATCTATCTATCTATTGCCAAATGCCTCAATCCCGAACGGGGTGGCCACAAACAAATCGCCTCCATGTCACTCTGTCCCCTGCCATTTCACTACCACGCTCCCAACTCACACCACCCCTCTCTCATATACCTCTCCACTCCATCCCTCCATATCATCCTCGGCCTCTCCCTCCCTCTCGCCCCCTCCACCTCACTTACATACACTCTCCTCGTCAATCTTTCACTCTCCATCCTCTCCACATGCCCAAACCACCTTAACGTGTTTCTCCTAACGCTTCCCATCACGTCCTCAACCACACCACAATGCTCCTTCACTTCCTCATTTGTTAGTCTGTCTCTCCATGTGACTCCACATGCTCCTCTCAAATAACTCATTTCCACTGCTCTCACTCTTGACTTCTGTCCTTCCAACAGGGTCCAAGCTTCACTTCCATATGTCAGAGTTGGTATCACAATACTGTCATGTAACAACTTTTTCACTTCCATGCTCACCTCCCTGTTTCTTATCACTGCTTTCAACGAACCAGCAACCTTCCTTCCCTGCTGCACCCTTTCGAGCACTTCACCCTCCAGACTTCCATCCTTACTCATCACACTGCCCAAGTACTTAAATTCACTCACATTCTCCATTTCCTTCCCATCCAATCTCACTGTACACTCACTGGCTTCACTTCTCTCGAAGACCATCACTTTACTCTTCCCCACATTCACCTTTAGATTCCGTTTCTTACACACTCTCCCAAACTCATCTACCAAGCCTTGCAGCTCCCCTTCGTCTTCACTCAACAACACAGTATCATCTGCAAACAACAGTACAGGGAGTTTCCAAACACTGCCCTCTCTCACTAGGGCCGCTCCAACATCCACTGCCCGACCTTGTATCTCTTTTATAACCCCATCCATGTACAGATTGAACAACCATGGAGACATGACACATCCTTGTTTCAATCCAACCTTCAAATGGAAAGATTCACTCAGTTTGCCATCCACACGCACTGCAGCCTTAGCACCCTCATACATACTCTTCACTGCCTTCAACAACTTCCCATCCACTCCATATATTCTTAATACCTTCCACAAACCTTGTCTATCCACCCTGTCATATGCTTTCTCCAGATCCATGAAGGCTGCATACAACTTCTTGCCCTTCTCTAGAAACTTTTCCACTAAGGATCTAAGAATGAATATCTGGTCTACACAACCTCTTCCCTTCCTAAAACCTCCTTGTTCTTCTCCAACTAATTCCTCAGTAATTTCCCTAACTCTGTCAATAAGTATCCTACCATATATTTTTCCTATTACACTGAGAAGGCAAATGCCCCTATGATTACCACACACTGCTTTTTCCCCTTTTCCTTTGTACAGAGGAATAATTATACCTGACTTCCAATCCTCCGGGACTCTACCCTCCTCCCAAGCCAATCTGCACACCTTCCACATCCATTCTATTACTATCTCTCCCCCATGCTTCAGCATTTCACCACACACTCCATCAATTCCTGGGGCTTTCCCCATTTTAACTTTCTTCATTGCTTCCACCACTTCCATCCTGGTGATTTCTTCCTCTCTTCTCACAACCCTCCTTCTCCCTGCCATTCCCCAGCCACTTATACTTGCATTACTTTCATTCTCTATGTTCAACAGTTCATTAAAGTGTTCTCTCCATCTGTTTACTTTTTCTCCCTTCTCCACTAGTAATCTACCATTTTTATCTTTCACACCCCCACTGACTTCGTTGGCACCCTGTCTAGCTCTCTTTACCTCCTTCCAGAACATTTTCTTACATTCCCTCCACTTTGCACTCAAATTCCTTCCAAA
>JAGKTI010001170.1:80728-94740 GCA_018397915.1 Birgus latro
CACCAACCCCCTCCCAGCACAAATGTCCACTAAAGCACTGCCATTCTCATCCATCTCTGCAGGCACACCCCACTCACCAACCACTCCATCCACCTTCTCATTCCCTACTTTTCCATTCATATCTCCAATCAGAAACACTCTCTCATTCCTTTCAAACTTTTCCAAGCAGGCTTCCACATTTGTCCAAAACTCTTCTCTCACTCTACTTACACGATCTTGCGTTGGCGCATACACGCACACAATTGCCCACATTTGTAGTCCAACTTTCACTCTTACCCACACAATCCTTGACCCAACTGATCCATACTCTCTTACATTCTCCTTCCACCTGTTGCTCACAACAATACACACTCCCTCTTTCGCCCTCTCATTCTCACCCACTCCCGCGCATATACCCCCATCCATATTCCCATTCTCTCACACTCTCACCTCGCCATTTAGTTTCAGTTATTGCACATATATCCACTTTCGCACTCTCAAGCACCTGTACAATCTCTCTCTCTTTCACCTCATCATTCATACCCCTCACATTTCAGGTCGCAATCTTTATCTCGTCCTTTGTCCGTTCCGTTATCGTCAACTTTTGGTCAGTCCTGGTCCGAGGCTTCCTGTTCGTATTTTTAGTTAGTTGTTTTTACGGGGTGGGGCACTAACCCACCACCAACCCTTTTAGTCGCCTCTTACGACAAGCAGGGATACTGGGGGAGAATTCTTGAAAAACCCCCTACTCCCTGTATATGAAAATTTACTTAACCTCTCCTGTGTGGTGATTTCTTTTTTATTCTCTTCCTGCTGTCTTAAGATTCTTTTATTCAGGCTAGGGAAGACATTTTAAATCGGAGGAGTGAAATCTGATATTCATCATAAGGCATGAGAATACTGATGCTTTTACTGTGGAAATAATATCTTTATGTAGTTAGTGCTGAATATAATATTGGAGGCATAGTTTTCATGTAGTGTGGGCGGCAGTTGGCTGTTATATGTCCTCATGGTGTTAAATGCTTTATTAAGATACCAAATACGACGTGCAGAATGTTGCTGCATGTAACTGTGCTCTGTTTAAAGTTCTGACAGGCTGTCTTGACCTACTCTCTGATATTTTAGCATGGCTGAGGGGCCTGAATGTTGAATGAATGAGTGTGTGGCCTATTTCATTTGACATGTTGTCTTTGTTTTTTTTGTTTTTTTCTTGCTTTCTGGAGTTGGAAAAAGATGTGATATGATGATGATGATGATGACTGAATAGCTAGTACGTTTAATTATCAGCAGGTCATTCGTTGTTTGTGTAAGTTTTTGTGCATGATTAAGCAGTACATGTAATTATCTGCAGATAACTCTATGTCTGTATGATCATTTTAGCATGAGTGAACAATATATTCAATCTCTGCAGGTCATTCTAGGTTTGCACAAGTATCTGCCAGAGCAGATGCAGATGCCATGGTAAGAGCTTGCTGCTGTTGTCGTTGCCCTAGGATTATCTGGATGTGAGTTAACCCCAAGACTGTTGTGGTACTGGTGAGATTTAGGAGACAGTTGCACATGTCATAGATAGATATAGACAGATAGATAGATAGAAATACACACACAGAACTGGTGCTGTTCAGAAACAGAAGACCAGATAATTAATCTGTTATTATCTTTGTGGTAGGTGGAGGTGCCCACCATCCACTCACTCAGTGTAATGCTGGTTTGGGTGTTTGCCCTTTCCTCTCTTTCTTCCTTCCTCCTCTGTCTTTCTTTCTTTCATTCTTTCCTCTTCCTTCTGCCTACAGGTGACTTTACATTCCCTCTTCTCTCTTTCTTTCTTTCATTCTTTCCTTATCCTTCTCCCTGTGGGTGACTCTACACTGAGTGACAAGCCAAGTGGTTTCCTGTACACCAGGAAGCCATTTACTGCACTGGGTGGTAACCATATAACCAAATTATGGCACCTGGTGGTTTAGTGGGTGATTAAGGCACTCCAGTTGGATTGAGCCTGTGTAGGTTTATATCCAAGGGGTGGTTGGGGTTTATTGCTCATGTAATGCCACTCAGGGATGAGTGAAGTGGATCACTGTCATCTAAAATGTCAGGACCAACTTGTCTAATGCTGGCCTCCTATGCTTCTCATGGGGCAATATAGGATTATATGATGGATGGAATAAATTTTTCGAAAAATAGTCGCAAAAAAAAACAGAAAAAACTCCCTTAAGTCGTAAAATGTCGTCTAATGGAAACCCACTCTCTGCATGACGCACTAGGGTCTTCATGTTCTAGCCAGTGAGGGCCCATAGTGGCTTCCAGTCTGAAAACCGACACATCAGATGTAAAATTCCCTCTAATGGCAGCCAAATCCTGGTATATCCCAGCTTCCTCCACGATTGCATCATGTTTGCTCAGAGTTGCCTGCACAAATTTTCTGCAGTGATTAATATTGCATACAATAGTCCTTTACAGTATTGATTAAGGAAGGCTTGTATAATTAGAAAGTGTATATAAAGTGTAATAGTGTTCTTCTATCTATTTATCTATCTATTGCCAGACATTCATAATCCCGTAAGGGGTGGACATTTGACTTTGAGTTATTTATTTCACGGGGAGGGGCACTAACCCTCCACCAACCCACTTGTTGACATGTAGGGAGCACGTATGGTTTGGTTATATGGTTACCACCCAGCGATGTAAATGGTTTCTTGGCTTACAGGAAACCATTTGGCTTGTCACTCAATGTAAAGCCACATGTAAAGGAAAGAAAAGCAATAAGAAGTGACAGGAAAGATGGGAGAAACAGGAAGAGAGGAGGGCAGTCACAGAAAAAGAATGATAAAGGCTAAGGAAGAAGTAGGCAGCACTATAATAGTGTTCTTAATGCCTGTATATAAAGTGTAAGGTAGTGCAATTGTAAATAAGGTTAGAAAATGTTGCACAGAATTGGAAATGTTGCATAGAAGTGATCAAGTGCCCTTGTAACACCTTTCTATCTTACCAAAAGGCCCTCCTTCCTTATGCTTGGATTACACCCTCTGGGAACATGGTAAGGGATTTTTTTTTTTCTGGTTAGTCATGTAGCCTCACGCTTTCCATAAGCTAGAATTTCAGTGAAGTCAGAATGGCCTCAGCTCCTGTTATTCCGACTTAGAGTGGTTTTACTGTATATAGAATATACATCTATATATACAATGTCTTTGTAGTGATTGCAGCTTTGTGGGTGTGTTACTACAAATTACAGTACTATCAGAGAATTGTATAGGAAAAGTCTTATTTCGAAAGTCTTGCCTTTCATTGAGAGTATTGGTATGACTAGAATTTGTTTTGTGCACTTGATGGGAAGAGGTGGAAGGAGGTTGGGAAGGCCAAGATGATGGCTGGATATGGTGAAGAAACATGTGAGAAAATGAGGTGTGGAGGTTAAGAAAGTAATATATGATTAAGATAGAAGGACAAAATGTGAAAGGAGATGCAGATGACAGTTATGGTACATTTTGTTTATTAGCAAGAGAGTCCATGTGAATACTTTGTGTCACAGGTGCACACATAAGTGCATGTAAATAGGAAAAGTACCATACTTTAACATATGGATGTGAGACTATGGTGTGGCACGAAAATGAAAATTCAAGAGTGAGAGCAGTGGAGATGGGACTGCTGAGGAATGAATGTGGTGTACAGAGAGTGGATAGGATACAAAATAATGTGATTTGTGAAAGATATGGGGAGAGGAAGTCTGTTGACACCAGAATCAAAGAGAGTGTACTGAGGTGGTATGGTCATGTGGAGAGAATGGATAACAATAGAGTAGTGAAAAAGGTATATCTGAGCAAATTTGAAAGATGGAGGAGGCGAGGTAGGCCAAGGAGAAGGTGGTGGGATATGGTGGATGAGTGTGTGAGGAAGAGAGGGTTGGAAGTCAGTGAGGCTAGGGAACTGACAAGAGCTATGGAGCTGGCTGGATAAATATTATGAGGGGAAGCGCATGATCAGGGATTTGGCTCCCCTTTTTAATGTGACAGCTTCTGGATTTACCCTTTCAGATACGTTTTTATGAAGCTACAGAACATGGTAAATGTTTTTGGCATATCAGATAGAACCAGGATTCCAGGGGCTTGAATGATGAGTGAATGGAAGCATGGCCCATTGTAGTGGGCAAATTTGGGCTGTCTCGACATTGCTACTCCTTACCCTGCTCTAGGATGGGAAAGGAGGTCCGGATGATGATGATGATGACAAGTGAAGTTTATATGTATGGTTTTGTACCTGTAAAGCTGAGCCAAGATTTTGAAGGCTTGAATTGTGTGTGAAAGGTTGTACTGCCATTTCAGTGGATGCTCTATTAGTTCTATTGTGTGCTTCCTCTTTCCTATTTTTGGATGATACTCATCCCATTTTGTGATGGGGAACTTGGTTGTAAGTGATGATGATTGGTGAGGGGTGTTTAAGCCATCCTATGACTTTTTAGGATTGACTTGTTTGTCCCATTTATTTTTGCCATTAAATTTCTGTATTGCATAATCGTGTGGAGGTTTTTACCTTGCTGAAATCGGCAAAATTAAAACTGTGTGTATGTTGATAAAAATAGATATCTCTCATATTGTTAGTGTATACAGGTGTTTGTATATGGTGTCTTGCTTTCATTGTGGTCACTGGGGGTTTTCTTGCAAAGGCTGGTGTTTTCTTGTATCTGTACTGTTTTCTTGATAGCTTCAAGGTTATTCTGTATCTTGCTTTGCACCTGGGAGTAGGGGGTTTTTCAAGAATTCTCCCCCAGTATCCCTGCTTGTCGTAAGAGGCGACTAAAAGGGTTGGTGGTGGGTTAGTGCCCCACCCCGTAAAAACAACTAACTAAAAATATGAACAAGAAGCCTCGGACCAGGATTGACCAAAAGTTGATGAAAAAGGACCAGACAAAGGACATGGTAAAGATTGCAACATGGAATATAAGGGGTATGAATGGTGAGGTGAAAGAGAGAGAGATTGTACAGTTGCTTGAGAGTGCGAAAGTGGATATATGTTGAATGACTGAAACTAAATGGCGAGGTGAGAGTGTGAGGGAATGGGAGTATGGATGGGGTATATGCGCGGGAGTGGGTGAGAATGAGAGGGCAAAAGAGGGAGTGTGTATTGCTGTGAGCAACAGATGGAAGGAGAACGTAAGATAGTATGGATCAGTTGGGTCAAGGATTGTGTGGGTAAGAGTGAAAGTTGGACTACAAATGTGGGCAATTTTGTGCGTGTATGCGCCAACGCAAGATCGTGTAAGTAGAGTGAGAGAAGAGTTTTGGACAAATGTGGAAGCATGCTTGGAAAAGTTTGAAAGGAATGAGAGAGTGTTTCTGATTGGAGACATGAATGGAAAAGTAGGGAATGAGAAGGTGGATGGAGTGGTTGGTGAGTGGGGTGTGCCTGCAGAGATGGATGAGAATTACAGTGCTTTAGTGGTCATTTGTGCTGGGAGGGGGTTGGTGGTAGCTAATACCCTCTTCAGGCACAAAATGATCCATAGGTATACATGGTGAGTGGTGAGAAGAGCGGATGGTGGAATGAATGAATGGAAGGCAATGATTGACTATGTGTGTGTGGATGAAAGGATGAGAAGATGTATAATGGATGCAAGAGTATATAGAGGTTCGGGGAGTGGACTTTCTGACCACTACTTAGTGGTGGCCAGAATCAGAATCCAAACAAGATGGAAGAAGGGAAGGACAGGAGGAAGTATTTGTTACAAGGATGGTAGAAAAGTTACAAGAGGATGGAATAAAGGCTGAATATAAAAGGGAAGTGGAGGAGCGATTGGGTAAATATAGATTGGAGCAGATAGAGGACGTGGAAGGTGTGTATTCACAGAAGAAATCTGTGCAGCATGTGAGGTGGTGTGTGGGGTGAAGAGAAGACGAAAGGGGGTTCAGGGAACAGCATGGTGGGCTGAAGAGAAGAGAGAGGCTGTGGCACAAAAGAAGAAAGCATATATTGAGTGGATGAGGAACAGGGGCGACGAAGAAGCTGAGAGACGGAGGAGAGAGTTATATGTAGTGAGGAGGAGAGAGGTGAAAGGATTAGTAAGAGAGAGTAAGAAGAGCACGCTTGATGTCTTACATCAGCTAGAGCATCAGATACAAGAAACATATGGCATTAAGGGTGTCATGCTGGCTTAGTTTGTGGATCTAGCAGGTGCTTTCGACTCAGCATCCCACGAGTCTGTTTTATACAGACTAGCATCTGTGGGGATCCAGGGGTCCCCCCTCTCCTGGCTGCGCAGTTATTTAATGGCTAAGCAGTTTTCTGTATCAGTGGGAAGGGTCATGTCTGCATCATGTCGTGTTAGGTGTGGTGTTCTTCAGGGGTCTGTTTTAAGCCCATTCTTATTTAATGTACTTCTATCAGATCTCCCACACCCTCCAGTCACCACCCCTCTGGTTTATGCAGATGACCTTACATTGCTCAGTACAGCTCCCACATTGTTAGAGGCTCAATAGTGCCTTCAGGCTGGGGTGGATGCCCTCCTTCAATGGCTAGGCAGGTGGGGATTGCAGGTTAATGTCGAGAAATGTGCACTGATGTGTTTTACCCTCAAGCGTAGCTTTCCCTCTCTCCCTTATATCTCCCTGGGAGGTAGCCCAGCTCCCTTGCAACGCCAACACACTTTTCTTGGCCTCCGTCTGGATGGCCCTGTCCTAATGTGGAAATCCCACATTGAGTATTTAAGGTCCTCATGCTTGAAACACCTCAACATAATGAAAAGTTTAGCTGGGACATGCTGGGGGGCCTCCCGAGAAGTTTTACTGAAGTTCTATCATATCTACATCTTGAGCAAGATACAGTATGGTGTCGATATCTACGGTTCGGTCTCCCAGTCAGTTTTGGGTAGGTTGGAAGTCATCCAGAACAATGCTTTATGGATTGCTTTGGGGGCACTTAGGTCCTCCCCAGTGGTGTCCTTACATGCAGAGGCTGGTGTCTTGCCAATAGCGTGGGCCAGACATCATCACACCTGTTCGACTTATCGTCGCATCATGTCCTTCTCCCCATCCCATCCTCTTCGTATTCTTTTCTCCCATTCTCCTGTTGATCCCCTTGCTCCTTCCTGGCCTCTCAGTTCCCATGCCCCCTTCCTTGTTCGTGCCCTTCGCTCCTTCTCTGTCCTCGCCCTTCTCCCTCCTACTCCTTCCCCGGTCTCCCCTATCCCACCCTGGTTCCCTCTGCCTTCCATGTTTAGTCTCACCCTCCATGTCCCCTATTGTAAAGCTAGTAATGACCTCTTTGCTCCTAACTTATTTACTGAACTTGTCTGTCTTCGTTATCAAGGATTCCTCCATGTTTTCACTGATGGCTCCCATTCCTCTACACCACCATCATCCTCTGCAGCAATGTTTGTTGAGCCCCTTTCCATATGTCGAACCTGGAGACTAGATGGGAGCCACTCTGTGGTTGTCTCTGAGCTGTACGCTGTTTTAGGGGCCTTACAGGATATGATATCACCCTGGTCAATTGTGGTTTTCTCTGACTCACAGTCATCCCTCTCGCTCTTAAGCTCCCTATCCCCCTCCACACATAGGCAGTTAGTGTTTGAGATCCAATCCACCCTGTTGTCCTTGGACTCCAATGGATATTCCATACATTTCCAATGGATACCTTCCCACGTGGGTATACGGGCTAATGAGGTATAGTAGTTGATAGAGCAGCTGCTATGGCACATTCTTCCCCCTCTGTGGAACCATACCCACTAGATTTTGGCAGCTTCTCCCATCTTATCCTACAGTCTTGCTACTCCCATTGGAATTCAGCCATGCAAGCAAGTCTTTCCCATACCACCCTAGGGCATTATAGACAAGATTCCTCCCCCAATCCCTGGGCATGGTCATCATCCCGAGCCTTGGACACTGCACTAGTGCGTATGAGAATAGGTCATATGGGTCTGGCATCTCATTTATTTAGGATAAATCTAGCTCCAAGCCCTAACTGTCAGTGGTGCCTTAATGCTGAAGGCACAATCCACCATTTCTTGTTAGACTGTCCCTGCTTTCACTCCTCCGTGTGAGACTCAAAGATGCTTTGGCTTCCATGGGCATTACCACCTTCACTCTCCCAGTGTTGTTAGGGGGCTGCGGTCTGGCCATCACGGATCGGGCTGCTGTCATCCGCCACACCCTGGAGTTCCTGAGGCAGTCGGGACGCGTACATCGGCTGTGATTGGTCCCGTAGCCTGAGAAGGCCCTGGCGAGGGTGAATTACTCCCTTTAACTCAAGAAGAAGGAGATGGGTGATCTATCTATCTATTGCCAGATGCCATAATCACAAAAAGGGTGGCCATTTGACTTTGAGTTATTTGTTTTATGGGGAGGGTTAATAAAAAACAGAACTTAATATCCCTTTCGATGGCCGTCTAGCATCACGCACATTTCGCCAGGAATAAGTTTTGGAGTACATTGAAAAAAAAAAAAATGCAGTGTGAAAATTTTTGAAAGCCATTAGTCATCAACAATAAAGGAAAAAAATAAAAGATATAAAGAAGTTGTCAGCAAGAACTGATGGTTTCAGGACAATTCGCCGTCAAGTCAAATTCCCCATCACAACAATAACAATTCACCATCATTAATGAAGACCGCTGCTATGGGTGATCTGTCTACCTATCTATCTGTTGCCAGATGCCATAATCCCATGAGGCGTGGCCATTTGACTTTGAGTTATTTGTTTTACGGGGAGGGTTAATAAAAAACAGAACATAATATCCCTTTTGATGGTCATTTAGCATCATGCATATTTCACCAGGAATAAGTTTCGGTGTCCATTGAAAAAAATAAAAAAATGCAGTTTGAAACTATTTTTGAAAGCCATTAGTCATCAACAATAAAGGAAAAAAATAAAAGCTATAAAGAAGTCGTCATCACAGAGATGTATTAAGTCCACAAAAGCCACTTGTGGTATGACCCTGGGTGCTAAAATTTATATTTCACATGATAGGCAATTTATTATTCACTGTGGGATGAAAAATTGCAAGAGATATACATAAACATTCCCTATCATTCTTACACAACTGAAACCATTTAACATTCTTACACAATTACTCAGTCATCCAACATTCTTACACAGTTGCAGTCATCTAACATACATACACAATTGCAGTCATCTAACTCTTCAGGGGGAATAAAAAGCATTTCAGTGGGGGATAAAAAATAAACATTCACGACATTTACTTATGCCTTGACGGCATACCTGCGAGGTGGGAAATTCGCCTCTTGGTATCTTAGGTGTGAGGTGCTTCATCTGCCGCTGTCATGTTGCATCAGATGGCACGGGTCTTCTTGGGCTGCAAATCCAGGGGCCTGAACTTCTGTTGGTGGAAAATTCTGAGTTAATACGACAGTAGCTACTACATAGTTTTCAGCCCCAATGGAACAGGATTATTCCTACAACATGGATAGTCATTGGCCTCTGGTTGCTTCTTGCCCCACCCCCAACACACAAAGGGGCAATAAATGGCAAATGGAATTTAATGTGGACAAGTGTCATGTAATTATGTTTGGTAAAAGTGAAAAAAAAAAAAACAGATTGGGATTATAAGTTAGGAAGATCAACCCAACACATATCAGAAAGGCAGAAGGACCTAGGAGTGATTATTGATAACAGACTATCTCCAGCTGACCACGTCAATGAGAAGGTACGTAACATGTATACACTGCTTGCTAATACGAGAATAGCCTGCACACACACAAATGAAGACATGCTGATAAAGATAACATCATTCATCAAACCAACCCTGAAGTATGCATCAGTAGTCTAGAATCCTCATCTCAAAAAACACACAGATAAGACTGAAAAAGTACAAAGGGCAGCTACAAGATGGGTTCCAAGCTTAAGGGATCTAAGCTATGAAGAAAGACTCAAAAAATTAAACCTACCAACACTACAGGAGAGAAGGAAAAGAGGAGACATGATTATGCTATATAAATGCATATCAGGGAAAGAGAAAATAGACATAAATGAATATATAACCAATGGAAAGGCATCAACAAGAGGACACTGCAAAAAACTGCATAAAAAGAGAGGCAATAATGAAATAAGGAAATTCAGTTTCCCAAAAAAGGCAATTGATCAGTGGAATGGACTACTGAATGAAATAGTGTGAGCCAGAACTATTCACAAAATTAAGGATATGTGTGATGAAAATGGTTTAATACATGGGACAGTACGAGCTTGACTCATTCCTGTAAAGATACAATTAGGTAAACACACACACACACACACACACACACACACACACACACACACACAGCAGATTTGTCATACAGAGAGAGGCTGGAAAGGCTGGAT
Organism: Birgus latro; assembly: GCA_018397915.1. NCBI lineage: Eukaryota > Metazoa > Arthropoda > Malacostraca > Decapoda > Coenobitidae > Birgus > Birgus latro. The sequence continues at coordinate 91,010 of JAGKTI010001170.1, forward strand.
TTGCCTTCCTTAGAGTAAAGGAGAGAGAGGGGAGACATGATTGCAGTGTTCAGGACCATGATAGAAGTAGATAAAATTGACAGAGAAAATCTGTTTGTGTGGGATGAGAGGGTAACAAGAGGACACGGAATGAAACTAAAGAAGCCAAGCTGCTTGAAGGACATCAAGAAATATAGCTTTCCTTATAGATGCATAGACCTGTGGAATAACCTGGACAAAGAGATCGTCCAGTCTAAAAACTTAAACGAGTTTAAGGCAAAATTTGACTTATTGCGAAACTGAGACGGGACCCCACGAGCATAGCTCATTTCCTGTATATCACAATTAGGTAAATACACACACACACACACACACACACCAAGGAGACTGGAAAACCCACATCCAGCTAAAGGCACCGGCATCCAGGGCGGCCACAAAGCTTATGTTATGCAACAGACTGTGCAACTTCTCATTACTGTTCAACAGGAATAAAAACTCACTTACAGTACAGCACACATTACCAAATCCAAACAGCCAATTTCCATAATATTTGTTCTTTCTACAGTAAAACTGCCTTTAAATATGCATTACTTGTGCGAGGATGCGATATCAATACCTCTCTGATTGTATCATTTATAAAGGCATGTTGAAGCCTTTATAAACGATACGAACATACAATATCAACACCTCTCTGTTTGTATCGTTTATAAAGGGTCAAACATGCCTATATGAATTAAACATCAATGCCTCTCTGTTTGACTGCTACTACAACCATCACAACTGCTATTACTACTACTACAACCATCACAACTACTATTACTACTACTACAACTACTACTGTTACTACTACCGCAACTACTACTATTACTACTACAGTATTCTCTGTAATCAGTTAATTAATCAGTAATGACTAAATTATTTCTTGGTACACTCTGACCCTCCTTTGCCCAACAGGAGTGTAGGTACCTGAGGCTAGGCTACTCACTCCCAACATTTAAATTAATCAAATAAAACCATGCTACCTCTTAAAGTAATCACCATACTAAAATTGGCCTTGGTGCAGAAAATATTGTGTGAAGATTAGAGTTAAGCTGAGTGCCAAAATCAGCATATTACTGTACATCCATACTGATGCTGGACACTGCTGGCAAGGGCTAACTAAAGACTAACCTTAAAAAATGAGCATGGGGGAGAAGTGGCAGTGTTCATGATATCTCCCTGAGTGGCATGACTACCAAGATGGTCACACCAGCAGCCAGTTTGTGTGTCGCACTGCCACAAACAGCGCCAGCCTGGCCTCACCAACCTCCTTGGGGATGAATTTTGCTGGCAGCTGCTTCAAGGCCTTGTTGTTGGTGCCACTGTGGACAGGAAACACAATATCATCAACAGCCAGCCCTTTTAAACTTGGTGGCTCAGTCAGTGCTGGTCCTACATTTGAAGGATAGACAATAGAAAATAAAAAATAAAAACAGGAAGACAGTACGAAATGCAGACAGAGGAAGCGTGTTGTAAATAAAGACAGAGGAAGCGTGTTGGAAATAAAGACAGAGGAAGACAGTAGGAAATAAAAAACTGAGGTAGACAGTAGGAAATAAAGAAAGAAGTACACAGTGGGAAATAAAGACAGAAGTAGACAGTAGGAAATATATACAGACGAAGACAGTAGGAAATACAGACAGAGGAAGACAGTGTGAAAACAGACAGAGGAAGAGAGTTAGAAATGCAAGGCAGAATATAAAAGAGACCTGTAACTTCAACTATTTCAATTCTTTTGATATGATGATCCTTTCTATGGTATTCCCTCTATTATCGGAAAATGTTCAGCTTGAGGAGACCTTTTGTACTACTAGAGTTATAAGGAAAAACAATTGCTTTGGGGTCTGGCAGCTGCTGATGTTTTGAGAGGGGAAAACTCAATATATGTGCTTACAGACACCACTTGTAATGAAGGGTTCATCATCATCATCATCATCATCTCCTCCTCATCATCAATATTCTCCTCCTCCTCCTCCTCATCATCAATATTCTCCTCCTCCTCCTCCTCCTCATCCTCATCAACATCATTCTCCCTGTCCTCCTCCTCTTGATATCATCATCATTCATCATCCTGACCTCTATTTCCCACCTAAGGCAATATGAGGTGAGGAATTGTTCAGAAAGCAAGGAAAGAGAAAGCAGTGTATGGGGAAAACTATGTTGTATACAAACAGCATGCACAAAATGAACACATAGCTGACCTACCACAGAATGAAGCTAGGTAGTTGACAAGGACACAGGGCTCCAGTTCTTGGTATGTCCCTACCAACACCATGTCAAACCTACAAGAATGGGATATGGTGGTGGACACTTAAAAATTACCCATTAACTTCATCATCAGATAGTCTTTCCCTACAGTTTCCAGCAACTGCAAAAAGTAATGAGCTAGTCTGGGTACCTTGCCTTTCCCTACAAGTGGGTTGGTGGAGGGTTAGTGCCCCTTCCCGTAAAACAAATAACTCAAAGTCAAATGGCCACCCCTTACGGGATTATGGTGTCTGGTAATAGATAGATAGATAGATAGTTTATAGCCACCCCTTATGGGATTTTGGCATCAGAGCATAGATAGACAGGAAGATAGATAGGATACCTGCTACAGCTTCCAATCCTCAGAACATATCAGCAATACCATAATCAGTCTCAGTATGGGGATGCATTCAAGAGGAAGCATGGCAGAACGACTAACTGAACCTGATGATATTTCACCAATGCCACATCTTAAGACTGCACTAATGCAACTGATAAGATGGAAACAGGTACAACTGTGGTGTGTATGGTGTAGCAGATGAAATGTGGAAAGCGGGCTGTAACAGTGATACTGTGAATGTTTATAAGCAGAAGGGTGATGCTCTTAATCAAGTTAGCTGTAGGAGAAAATTTTGACCTGCATGAGAAAGGAGACTTAACATTAATGAGACAATTTGGTTTTATCCCCAGCAGAGGAACTGTTGATGCAATATTTAAAGTGTTGTCAGGCAACACAGGAAAGCTTTAAACGTAAGAAAACATATTTACTTGGTTTTTGTTGACAGTTCTACTTTTATTACTCTTTCTTGCTTCTGGATCCTTCCCACCCAATTTTCTGTAAAAATTAATGTTAGGATGATGCTTAGATTAGCTTCATATATGTCAGATGAGGTTATGAAAGTACATAATATTGGAACAGGCATGATGTGGGTTACATTAGGTTAGGAAGTTCTGGGTCAAATTAGGTTAGGAGAGACTGGATCATATTAAATAGGTAAGCATAGAGTGGGCTAGGGTTATTAAGGTTAGCTGCTGTTTGGATACGATAAGATATGCTAGGTAAGTCTAGGTTATCTATTTATAATGCTAACCTGACCAAGTCTCGTACAAGCAATGCCACTGGAGTGTCTGTGAGGAGGGTGGGGGTGTCAGTGAGATGAGGGTTATGTACCAGGTCACACTCCCTCTCCAGGCTCACCAGGCGACAGTAGACGTACTGCAGCTTCACTCCCATGTCTCTGTGGCTCTGTAAGTCCACTGGTAATATCAAACTTATGACCTAAGCAAATTTACTACAGTACAATGGTAAATGACTACACAATCAACATTAAGGTAGATAATGTGTGTTAAGCAGCAACCATTCATTATTAACTCTTCCACTCCATCAGGTTTCCCTCAAGCTAAACCGATTTTTTTCTTCCACTGTAAATTGTAGTAAAACAAGAATATTCACTACAAAAGCAACA
>JAGKTI010001171.1:0-29632 GCA_018397915.1 Birgus latro
ATATATAAATAAAATTTATTAATCATTAAAGTAGCACTATGCACTATGACTACACATTAATCTGTATTATCTTGGAGGTAAATAGCTACGCTCAACTCAGGTCATCACATTACGCTCACAGTTTAAAACATAGATCCGGAGTTCAGTATGCATTTTACCATCTGGGTCTTAACAACAAAACCTAAAGTTAACCAATACGACCACCACTCTTAAACATAGAAGACCCGAAGTTCATTATGCTTTTTCACCATCTGTGGCTTAAAAACAGTATCTGACCTCAGCTATCTCACCATAACCACCAGGTTAGAGAATGCAGGTATGGAGTTCGTGATGATGGTCAATAACAAGAACTTCCGTCTTGACGCTGGCCTGTCGGACCTCATCACCATCAAGTCTGTGCTCTATCCTCACCTCAGCCCCGCAAACCAGATGGTACTGGATAGACTGGAGGAGGTCAGTATCGTCATATCTTACTCGTAAGAACACCAGGAAAAAGAATATGTCTTCTTTGCAAGGATGTTTGCAGCTGAATAAACTGATGCAAATAGGTGGTAACAATGGTAATAGTCAGTAGAGATTTTATCAGCTTGTGTGGTGTGATCGAGATTTAAGAAAACTGAATACCAAACAAATGATTCTGTTTCAGTCTGTGCAGTACTGCAAATAATTTACCCCAATACTCAAAATAATTTGCAGATACTTTCATGGACATTTACTCGCCAAAATGGCAGCTAACTTATCAGAACTGTAAAGCCCTCAGTTATTTCAATGCAATGTCAGTTGCCATACAAGCTCCTCACTGACAGGTGAGGGAATTCAGCATGAAGCCCAGGTATTTTAAAAGAATCATCATCGCAACCATCTCTGACAGTTGCCTCCTCCCGGGAACGTCCCACCATGCCTGGTTAAAAACCGTCCCCAGGTTACACTGTCTTTATAAACCTCTCCCGTTCTTTTAGCCATGTTTCCGACACTCTTCTCTCTCCCAAGTGTACTATTCCACTTTTTTTTCTTTTAATGTAAACCACACGTGGTCTTCCACTTGCAACAGTCCTCAGACTCACCTTCAGAGGTTTTTATTGGCACCCTGTCTCTGTGCATTGTTTAAATATATCCATGTTATTTTATATCTATTCATCAATACTTTATCTCACTTCTATAGCAGTGTCTTCCATTCCACAGTTCTCAGAAATGTCTCTAGAACTTGTACCATCCGTCTTATATAAGTCTGTAGCTGTTCTAAAAGAAATTAAGTCGTAGAATACTCAGATACTGTAGTACTCTTATAATTGAATCAGCAGCGGGCTACTTGCCAAACCCTGCTATCGGCAGGGGCCAGCCTAGGATCACAATAGTTTCTAAGGTTGCTCTTTGCACCCAGGAGAGGACTGGGACGGACTAGAGCCCCCACGGCGGCTCCGACAATCTACCCTTGTGTGACTAGATGCTAGGCAATGTTACCTGATCATGCCAGCTGAAAGCTGACAAGGATTCTCTCGGGGGGACCTTTTTAGGCCCCTTTTATTTAGGCTCCGTATTTGCCGGAGTAGTGGTAAGTGGTGGCGACCATCATCCACTCACGTGATGTAGTGCTGCCTACTTCTTCCTCAGCCCTTATCATTCTTTTTCTGTGCCTGCCCTCTTCTCTTCATATTTCTCCCATCTTTCCTGTCACTTTTTATTGTTTTTCTTTCCTTTACAGGTGGCTTTACATTGAGTGACAAGCCAAATGGTTTCCTGTAAACCAAGAAACCACTTACAACGCTGGGTGGTAACCATATAACCAAACCATACGCTGTCCCTACGTGTCAACAAGTGGGTTGGTGGAGGGTTAGTGACCCTCCCCATAAAAGAAATAACTCAAAGTCAAATGGCCACCCCTTACGGGATTATGGCGTCTGGCAATAGATAGATAAATAGATTTGCCGGAGTCTCCAGAATGCATGACTAAACTAAACAGAAATGTTTCATATTAGTGTCATTAATTAGGAGGGACAGGGGAGGGAGAGAGGGAATATGAGGAACAGTTAATATTTCCTCACCCAGTTCAAGAGCTACACTGAGGAGAGAGAGAGAGAAAGAGAGCAATCAGATGGGCGCATCACGTGTGCAACCTTCTGTGGGATGCTGTGGGATGCTAAAGGTCTACTAGCTGAAATATTGCTCGAATTTGTATGTGTTCATTTACACATGTTTTTAGACATAGTTTTTTGACATTTACTGTATACAATATACAGTATATATATAAACGGAGGCTCTAAACTCGATGTTCACATGAAATCTAGTATAGTAGTACAATGTCGACCATATCATTGGTTCAGCCTGGCTGGCACACAGTATATTAAAAGGACCTAGAAAGGCCTCTGACGGGCTCTCCACCCCGAGCCCGTGCCACACCAGTGTGGCGAATCTTAAAAAAAAAGAAAAGAAAAAAAAAGGCCCCTCAACAGAACCCTTATCTACTTTCAGCTGGCACGATCAGGTAACATCGATTAGCATCCAGTAAGACACAGGGAAAATTGCTGGAGTCGCCCTGGGGGTTCTAGTCCGTCCCAATTCTCTCTTGGGTACAACGAGTGCCTCAGTGACCCACAGAATTGCATTCCAACCCTGGCCCTTATCGTTAGTAGGGTTCAGCAACTGTCAGCCTGCTCAAGCACCTTGCCTCCCATCTATAGTCAGCCGTTCAATTTACTTTTTCTCATTCTGTTACCTTCCCATCTGTCTATTACTTGATGCTGCATCCTGTGAGGTGTGATTTTGACAGACGTCCAAGCATTTCCTCGCACTCAATAACGACTCCTCTTCCTATGAGACACCATTTTCCCTTACATACTCTTGCAACCTGTCTCTGTATTTTATTTTTGGTCCTATCTTTTTCTTTCCTACCACCTCACTGTCATACATCTTTTACTCTCTCTCTCATTCTCCATTCACCCCACATGGATCAACTATCTGTGTTTTATTTATTTATTTATTTATTTTTTAATGTTTCCATCAGCCTTTACACATCTTTCATGAATCTTTTCCTTTGCCCACCACATCCTTTCTCGTCATTGCATAGTCATTTCTGGGGCAACTTGTTTCACCAGCTCTCGCTCTTTATTTGCATCCCTCAAGCTTCATCCATACGTCACTGATATATGTTGCTGGTGGAATATATATTCTGTGCTGTCATGCAGTGCTCTTTCTTTCGTAATTCTCAACGTTCTCCGTGTCCCCGCCATTTCCTAAAGATAAATAGAATCATATGGCTTTAACCAGAAAAAAAAGGGGAGTTGATTAAAATAGCTTTAATGGTCCGAGGAATAGAAACTTCCTCGTCGTGTTATCATTTGGCATTAGCCTCAGTAAAATATTGATGGGTGACAACACTCATTAATAAGTATAGTCAGTATACACAAATGGCATAAATGACGGTATCCTCAGTTATTAGGTCCCAGCACGCTTCCTCTGTAAAATCAGATACATCATTATCAAAACAGTAACAAGTTTAGATACTGATCACTAACACCTGTATTTTGTTTTTAATCTGGTAACTGACCATTTATGAGTTTACTGTAAATAATTTATGACTAAATGCAATGTAATTTATTCAGTCTATTAGTGCTGTTTGTTACTGTTAAAACCATTGGTGTACTAGACTAACAGATAATACATAGCTCTTAACTGAGGAAGTGCTTACAGTAACGCTGTTATTTTCATGAACATTACACTCTATCAACACACCAGCATACATATCTGCTCCAGATAAAATTATAAAGCTGATGTACGAGAGTTCAGGTCCTCATACATGGACACTTCTGTGTCAGACCACAAAAAGACTGTAATGTTAACCTAGATTTTTTTTTTCATGAAAGAGGAAACTAAGGGCAAATATACTGAAAATTGCCCTTTTCGGTGGAAGAGGCACTTTTGTGTTCTTATAGAACGACCGTAGGCAGTGATGTCCCATGCCTGCACACAAGTCCAATCATTCAAGAGGTGACTGGAGGTCATCAGTCATGCAATACCACCAAGAGAAACAGACTGCTCATTTGCATAAAAATGCACTGACCTAGAGTAACGTAGCCTAACCCTTACACATTAAAGAGGATAATACGGATGACAGCTACCATTACAACTCTTACCCAATGAAACACAAATCGGGGACAACTATATTTAAAATGTTTTATTCTGCAGGTGATCACGAGGCTGCTGAAGCTGTTTGGGTACATGTGAGAACAGGTAGCCTTCAGGACATCCACTGTAGTCCTCACGGTGACATCAGCTGGGAAATAACCAAGCTGGATATCATGTTCTGTGCTGCCTTGATTCAGTCCAGTCCAATACTATGCTGTTTTATCAAGCGCTGTAACCGACTGTGAAATATACTGTATATCTAAGACACCAGTGAACATATCATTAAATATACGCGGCTAACATTTTGTAGATCTAAGGTAATTTCTTTCGAAGTATTTAGCAATGCAAGATATAAATACTATAATCAGATCTTAAGTATAGTCATGGTTACAGCAGAGCATATTGTAAGCTGGAGTTGTTTTTCAGAGTACTGCATTCTTGAGCTGTAGTGAATATAGAATTGAACAATATTTCGTCGGAAAGCTAGAAATGACGGCTTGACAGGCTAACGCAGTTTATGTTATTGTAACAGGAAACAAATATGTTAAATATAACAGCTTATGTTCTGAAACCAGTATGAATGGAAACAACTCCAAAGGTAAAACTTTCATATGCGCTACATATTACACTTGCATTCAGTCTTTGCCCAACGCATGTTTGTAAGTTGCTCAAGTATCCTTTTTGGCTACATGAGGTTTTCAGAGACACCACTTTATCTGTTTTGTCATAACGATTACTCATTACAAAATGACGCGCACACTACCGTTTTCTACGTCCACATACTTAAAACACAACCATTGTATATCAATTCACCACTTCACTACACACTGACATGCACACCACCACCACCAATACCACCTAGATTAGCACACCATAAACATAAGACTCACCACCTTCACCTACCAAACCCTATCATCATCACTACCACCACCAGCACCACACATTCCAGTTCGCCACCACCACCACCACCACCACTACGTCAAACCATACCACCACCACCACACCACGTTTTATCATCATCACACCACACCACCCACACCACACATCACACTGTCTTTCCAGATCGAAAAGTCTATCCTACACAGAATAAAACAGTCAAGAGCCAGCAAAAATATAGTATAAAAGAGGTCATGGTGGTAAGGTTAGTGAGTGATATAGCCAACCAGACTATAATACTGTATACAATTATACAAAATGATCGCACAGTGCGGTATTTCAAAGTTCATCCTGTTTCAAAAGTAAAATCGTGTCTTGATATTGATTAAAACAATATTTATTCATTTATTTACTCATTTACTATTAGGCTATCTTCATTCACTCCATTTTCTTTCTTCCTTTCTGCCCTTCTTAATATTCTGTTTATTATTTTTTCTTATTAATCTATTGTTGATTGTACCTTCCAGTCGTGGGATTACTTAATCGTATGGCCTTCTGTGGACGTTTTAGGTTATTTATTGAGGCTGTCATAAAACGATTGCATATACCGGAGGAAAACTCTTTGTGCTGGAGAGCATAGCTGGAGAGGGGCACCTTCCTGTGATGGCAACGATATAACCGGGTGGCTCCATTTCCCGGTTATAGACGCTTGTTTAATCTTTCCTATCCTCCCGAAAGAAGGATGGTGGACTGCAAAAGGGTAATTTCAGCATGCGATTTTCTGGGTTCATGTCCAGATAGACCTGGGATAACCAAAGACTTTCGTACCTCATAACTTAAGCATATCTAATCTCATGCAATCACGACTTTGTATTTAAACTGAGATGGTCCGCTTGCGTCAGGTAAAAACGAACTGACAGTAGTGACGAAATGTTCTCAGTATATGAAGTTTGTCAGCTGCCTGTCGACCCTCAGCCCACCCCACCCAAACTCCAAGCCCCATTGCCACTGTGGGAAATTTCTTGGTGAGCTGCTATAGTTATTTTTCTTTAACTTAACTGCCCTTTTGCCACTTATTTAACGTAACACGAACATAATAATACAGGGTGATTCACTACTTCGAGATCCCTAACTAATGTCAATATTTTCGTTATTAATGGACTGGTTTATGTGAAATTTGGTACTTACCGTATTTCTTCACGTCATTACAGTTTTCTGCAGTTATACCAGATACTGAAAGTTAATTTTAACAACATATACTGTAAGCACAGACGAACTGTATTTTTCAGACCAGCGAATGTTCAGTGCATCGTATCCTCTGTGATGGCTGCAGTTCTCCATTATCGTTATTATTATTGAAACTTCCCACATCCCTGTGGGAATTTTTCTTGTTTATGTCATTATCATTATTGTTACTATTATTATTATTATTATTATTATTATTATTATTATTATTATTATTGCTACTACTACTACTACTACTTCTTTTATAATTGTGATATTTCAAAGGCTATTTGGCCTAGAATCTTGAAACTTGGTCAACTTAATTGGACAGGTCAACTTAATAGGACAGCTGTCCACTTCTCTTGGGCAAACATAGTGACAGTCTATCAGCCATATCTCCGGATAGTATCCGGAACACAGAAGAGTGAATCAGTCACACTGTCTCAAGAACTAGGAAGCTGAAATTTTACTACAAAATAGCCGTAAGGCGAACACAGGCCGGAAAGGAGTATGGTTCCAATCAGTTGATTATTCTCTGAGACAGCCTGGGGTCAAAATTTGGAACTTTTCCGGATGTTCGGGATGTCACCTAATTTTCCATGAAGGATTAACCCATTCGCACCCAGTGTCCTCAATACAGGACGGATCTGGGCATTTTCGAAAGTTAACACAGAAGGGAAGGAACCCCGGGGTACGGACCTATGAGCTCCGCGACTATGAGCCGACAGGCGGAGGGCAGTACACTTACCCTTCCAGCACAATCCTTCACACAGGAACCCTGGGAGCTAATGGGTTAAAGCTAGTCAGCAAACTTGGTGGACCTATAGCCTAGGGTGACAAGCACAAGATCAGTGACCTTGACTTCAAGGTCCCTTTATACCTTGGATTCTAGTAGGCAACGGCCGTGTGAAGTTTTTCTTTATCAGAATTGCCACTGGACAGTTTTATGATGTTATTACGAACGAGCGAGCGATGTTTACTCTCAGGTAAGTTTGGAAATGGGCGGGCAGACTCCCGGCCATCACGCTAAGCGGAGCTGATAATTTTACTCCTACATGAAGTAGAGTTGAAATTCTTTCTGCATGTGATACATTCATTCATTTTTTTGAAATTCTTTCTGCATGTGATACATTCATTCATTTTTTTCCCTAATCAGCTAAAAACTCACCTGTAAAGGCGTAGCTGGAATCTCGAATTTTCCAAGGGAGTGTTCGGCTCTAATCGGCCAACGCCTCAATTACACAGATTTTTAAAGATTTGCCTTCGTAACACTGCTTTTTTGGCATCAACTCTAGCAATCAGATATCGGAAATTCCGCCTATGATTTTATACCAGTGGGAAATGTGATAACGTGGTGCTCGCTCCCATGTCACGGGCTCACGAAGCTTATTTTACTGGTTATTATTACTATTATCATTATTATTATTATTATTATTATCATTATTATTATTATTAGTTGTTGTTGTTGATTATGTTGTTGTTGTGAAAGGCTTGTAATTTAAAAAATTGTTCTCTGATGATCCCTAAAAGGTAAAACAAATCTTGTGGAGCTAAGCTGGAATCATCACCATTCCACGACCGACATTTTATTTCCTTCGAATGTCTCTTTAAAATTAAATGTCGGAAAGTTGTATAATCTCTGGGAATAACTGGCACAGACTGAAGTGTGCAAGTACGGAGTTTTATTTAAACTAGTTCTTTAATAGGGTATGTTCAGGCATTATACCGAGGTCTCAGAGTATTCAATCACCCAGTATAATGGTACGGCTTCACTGTTTTTCCACAGCACTTCTTCACTACTAGCATCATATTCTAACGTCAATCAGTCGTTATAGCTGGGTATTCAAGATGGGGAGATGGCAATTTTAGGCCAAGTTAGAGGGAAAGGAGTATAACATCCGCACCCCATCCCAACCCCGCCATTGTCCCTGTAGGAAATCTTTGGGTGGTCTGGCAGCCGTATTCATATGCCTTCTTGAGCCTAATCTGTGTATGAAATTGTTTACTTACACCTTCATCTTGATTCACACAGCTACACCAGACACTTCACAACCAGTCTAGAGTGAGTAATAGTTATGGTAGTAGAAGTCGTCGTCGTCGTTATCGTCGTTGTTGTTGTTGCCCTAATCTCATCTCAGTGTGAACCTGGTGGACGTCAGGCCGAAGTTGCGCTTTTTCAGCAGTCCACTATCCTCTTTCAGAGAACAGAGAGGGGATTATGGAACGTTTATATATTCAAGCAGAGGATCCGTCCAGTTTATATTGGTGTACCACCACGTGAAGGCATCCCTTCAGCACCAAGAGTGATTAATAACGTTATATACACGACAATACAGCAATTTTTCTTGACTATTTAGCAGCTGTGTCGTACGGATTGCTTAAGATCTTTTACAAATACGCTCCCTGTTGGCTATTGTTATGCCTTGCTTGAGAACACGAGAGGAAGGGGGAAGGTCGTGGTGTACTCAGAAGCAAGGTTAAAAGATACACAGATAAACTTAAGATCAGTTCCGTGTTGTATCTTTGGTTTGATTTTGCAGAAAGGACAAGGGAGGGTGAGTGGAAAAATCTTCCTATTCCTTTTGTTCTTTCTGGAAACAGACCGACTATAGTTAATCCTACCTCTGCTTTGAAATGTTTGCCATGAAGCGATATGTGTAACCTTAACCGTTTTACTGCGGTTGGTGGTGCTGAAGAGGAACACCTTCATGTGGTGACACCAATATATCAGCGTCCCCACAGCTCGATTACACAAACATCCCACAGCTTCTTCCCAATCCCCCGAAAAAGAGGATAGTGGCTGCAGGAGAAGGGAAATTTAGCCTGCAGTCCACCAGGATTATCTCTCATGAGGACCCGGGACTACAAGAAAAACTGCTGCTACTACTACTACTACTACTATTACTACTTCTGCTACTACTACTACTGCTGCTGCTGCTGTTACTACTACTACTACCACAGTTACTACTACTACTACAACTGGTTCACTTGGGTATTTTGTTCATGATAACAACACGGGATTTTATTCAGCTGAAAGAAATCCCGCCAATCAATGGCTCCCAAACTATCTCGAATAAGTCTGTCTCCGTCCATCTAGGAGGTATGTTTAAACTAACAGCAGACTAATTTTTTTCAATTGAGGAATGCTGGGGTAAAAATGTTTCTGTCTAGAACTCAGAGTATTGGTGTGTGTGTGTGTGATTTAGGAATTGTATAAATCGATAGGGAAACGGAGGAACTTAAAGAATTATGTTTGATACCGGTGGGTCCATGAACATCTAAACACTTATATGGAATGGATTAGAGTATATAACATGGAGACAATATAAAGACCAATTATTTCAATAGTAAATACAGTACGAATACATGTTTTGGAATAGAGAATGCCAACACACACACACACACAATAAAAGTCTGATAGGTGTGTCAAAGCCTCACCCTTTTTGAGTCGAAGCCTTGGGTTCGGATTCACAGTCTTAAGATCAACATAATCTCCTTATCCAACTGTTTTTGGAAGTAAGAACAAGAGACATGAGGAATTATTAACTAGTCTTATTTTCCCTCTGATAACGTTTGCAGAAAGAAAAGAAGACATGGGAAGATTCTACACTCTCTTTGTCCTTCCTGCAAAAATTAATCCTAGGTACGGCGGGGAACTGATCATAAATTTCTTTGTGAATACGAGCCCTGGTTTGTAAGTGTATGGTTGTATGCAGTAATATGAGAGAATTCTGGGGTGTTGTCCCTGTCAGTCAAGCCTCAGCGTCGTCGTTGTTGCTGAACCCTGGTCTGTCTGGCTTAGCAGGTAAGCAACTTTTTTTATGGCGTCATCTTCTAGGTTCCTTACACCTTTGATGTTGTGTCTGCGTTTTGGCACGTGCTGTTCAATACTCCTATGTGGATATGTGTGGACCTACTATACATATGGGGTATGTGTCATCTGCAGTTTAACCCAACTTAAATCTAAGGTGGTAACTGAGAATGGCTTGATTTTGTCCTGATCTAAATCTAGCTACGTGAAATCGATCAACTCAATCTAAGGATACCTCTGGCGAGAGGATGTCGGGAAAGGGGAACTGTATTAGTGTTCTTATCGAGGTATTGTATTGCCTTGTGAATCAAATGAGTATACAGGTATTTCTTAACTGCTAGTGTTGGAATGTCTGGAGGTGGGATGCTGTGGAAGATGTCTGGTAATGTTTATGGTGAGTGTTTTAGGTGACTGTTATATAATGACAGGGGTTTTGTGTGTTAGCGCAGACTGCCTCGCCGAACTGCGTGCCTCTCATCTCAAGATATTCTATAACAGGGAGGGCTTTAGTTTCAAAGTGTCAGTGAGTTGTAGGAGAGGTAATGGTGCAGCCAGTGATGATCCGTAAAGCGTCCAGTGTCGCACAGTAGTGTGTGTGTGTGTGTGTGTGTGCTTGGGCGTGTGTGTGTGTGTGTATGTGCTTGGGCGTGTGTGTGTGTGTGTGTGTGTGTGTGTGTGTGTGTTTTAAGCACCAATTGCTTAGTGTGGGGGAATACTTGATTTTTTTTTTTTTTTCGCGGAACCAGGTGGGGTGTTCTGAGGGCTATTTTTTTTTTTCTTTTTTCCCGTCAGTCAGACACCAGTGCCGTTGCCAGGGGAATTTTGGGGTTTTCTTAGTCAGTCATGCATCAGTGTCGTAGTGTGGAGGGAAAATTTGGGTGCCTATCATGTCGGTCACGCACCAGTGTCAGTGTAGAGATGTGTTTGGGTAGTTTCCCCGTCAGTCAAGAACCCTGGAGTCATTCATAAAGAACCCTAGCCAATATCTACGCAAAGCAACTCTTCATAGCAGTGAAATATTGTCACAAATAATTTTTATTTGTCATTTTCACGTTATTATTCACTCTAGTTTGATGTGAAGTATTGCTAGCCCACGAATTTAGATGAAGGCAAACGCAACATAAGCTCTGAGAAATTTATGAGTGAACTTCCTATCTCTAGCCGGGGAAGACGAGAAATCTGTAATACCAGACTTTGAGGGATGTCGCAAAACTAAGACTCACCAAGAAATATGCAAGAAATTGTGCCCGTATATGCACATAATCCTTAACACTCGTCCTGGCGATGTATTATTTTTATTTTTTTCGTGGTACTGCATTTCCAAGCGTTTTTATTCAGCTTTGAAGAGACGCTTCAGATTGAAGGAGTCAGATACAGCCTTCATTAACCCCTCCTCTTCCTCTCAAGAAGTGTCTTGAATAAAATCGTGTTGTTGTTGTTGTCGTCGTCGTCGTCGTCGTTGTTGTTGTTGTTGTTGTTGTTGCTATTGTCGATGATGATAATGGTGATGATGTAGCCTCAGGTTCATTTGAAATGTGATCATCATGGACTGCAGACTGAAGCTGTCCTTCTCCGGCTGTCCACCATCCCCTTTTTAGCGGATAGGGAGGGATATGAACATTTTCATCAACCAGCTGACGTCGTCCCTTTCCAGCACCAAAAATCGTCTGTAGCTAGAAAGAGTACAGCGATAAAATGTATCATGAGATTCTAGGGGCTTACCTTGTGAAAACAACGTTTACCTTAAGTGTTATATTTTTGCTGCCTCTAAACGAGTTTATTCGGCTTAGAAATGTTCTCTTATCATAAAGGTAAAAAAAAAAAAAAGCCGTTAGTCACCCCCGTTATACAAAAATTCCTAACAATTCCAATATGATAACGACGAGGTAATTAGTTTATTCATCTTTGCTTAGTTTTCGTGCTTTTGCTGCTTATTGCATATTGATCTGTGGCAGAATAAGATAATGCTGCGACTCGACATTCTTTCCATAGCACTTCTTCGTAACCAGCACCGTAGGCTACTGTAGTGTTAATCTTTTGCTGGAACTGAGTATTCAAGACGATGATATGGAAAATTTAGGCCAACTTTAAGTGAAAGGGGTACAGAGAGTTTCCTATGCACAGTTAAGATAATAACGCATGTGACGTGTACCATAGATACTGAAATGAGAAAACAAGATATAATGCGTTCTTTATACCTGGTTATATTCCCCACAGAGAGAGAGAGAGGGAGGGAGAGAGAGTAGCCATTCTTCTAGAGTTCACCACCCCCTGTGCCACATATTACCTACTGTGCAGTGTCCCAGGCGTGATGTAACTAACCTTGGAGGCATCCTCAGAGAAATGACTGCCACAAAATTTTTCCTACTCCAATCTCTCTCTCTCTCTCTCTCTCTCTCTCTCTCTCTCTCTCTCTCTCTCTCACTCTCACTCCTGTGATCATTGGCAGAGAAACCTTATTACTTCTTGTTACACACCCTTGAGTAATGGTAGGGACATTTATATATAGCACTACTTCCGGCACATTATGACGGTGGTGTGGTGATGATGGTGGTGCAATTGTGTGTGTGTGTGTGTGTGTGTGTGTGTGTGTGTGTGTGTGTGTGTGTGTGTGTGTGTGCAAGGAAGTATACATGGGAGGAGGTAATAAAGTAGTGTGGTCTCGGGCATTAAGGCCAGGCAGCCCAGGCGTCACCACCTTGACCGGTATTCTTATATGGCGAGGAAGCTCGAGATACCCTCTTCACTTTAATCTGACCTTAAATTGTCGTCCCTTCATCTTGAATGCTGAGTTGTAACGATATATTAACAATAGAATATAATGCTACTCACGAAGACGTGCTAAGGAAAGGATGTAGAGCCGTAAATACAGTATTGATTATTCTGCCACGGTGCTGCGTGGAGCAATATGCTGAAGGACGACAATCTGAGATAAGTTGAAGGCACTACAACATGTCTTCCTTACCAGCTTACACCCATGCGCGCAACGTGACAGGGTTGTGTTTAATCCGGTATGTTTGTTTGTATGTCTTTTCGTCTGTCTGTCTCTGTCCGTCTGCTAGCAAGAATGTTGAACAACTATTTGATGAAATTTCACCAGATTTGGCATAATGACTGAAGACTTTCAAAGGGACAGGTGATAAGTTCATAGGTAACAGGACAAGAGTAATGTCAGCTCGTACAGTTTTGATTCGATTTCGACCAAACGTGGTGGTATGGTTGAGGGACAGGAAATGGTGAAGCGATTCAGTTTTGAGAACAGTCGCGAGGAAGTGGTCAGAAAGCAAGGTAAAGTTGGGCCTTTTAACTCAAATAGGACGTATTCGATATGGATCAGACTTGATGGGGGAATTTAAGGCTGAACGAGGATAAAATTGTTCTATTTTCAGACCAATTGGCCAGTGGTCGTGGTCAGAGTCACAGGGTAAGGTCAACTTAAACATTTTTATTTTTTAATCCAGTTTGAGCCACACTGGATGGATGGGTCTAAGGTTACGTAAATATGAACTGATTCAGTTTTGAGAACAATCAGTCAAAAGCAAAGGGCACAAAACAGGGTCAAATGTTCGATTTTAAGATCGTTCTACAAGATGAATGGACGTCATTCATGTCCGAACACATTTCTTACAAGTTTCGAAGCGTGGTAACGAATTCGCTGTAAACAGTAGGTCAGAATTTTGGGAGGCGGTTCGGTTTCTCGCGTTTGCTCGACTCTTTTCCAACAATTTTTCAATACCAAATGCCAGATCCACAGGTGCTCACAAGTCGTGTGGGTGGGTTTTTAGACCAATTATTTTGCGGCGTGTGTGTTGCTACTGAGAGTGCTTCTTCTTGTATCTGGTACGTTAATATATTCTTATGCATTGTTTATACAGTATATGTCTTTATAAAAGCGATATAAACAGTATGTAAGAAACTTATAAGGTGTAATATGCGAAATGAGGCGTATAGGAAGAGGTGCTAGAGTAGAAAGCCTCCTTAACCAACAGGAACACGGACCCTTGGTGGGCTTTTCCTTTATCATTGCAATCTATTCCCTGTCCATTTAAATTTGTATTTGCTGGAAGAACTAGAAATACAGGGGTTTCTACACTCTTCTTTCCGATTCTTCTTGATGAAACAGATATATACTCCTGCAATAATTTTCCTGTCGTAACAAATATCATTTTTGTACGAAAAACGAGAGGCATGGTAGGATTTTGCACTTTCCTTACCTTGGCCCGTATTCTCGTTTATAAAGAAAGGTCCCTAACACCTATTCCTAAGCGATTTATTTCTGTATTACAATATACTGTCCTCTCGTGTGTTACATTAATCCTTTCAATCTCTCCATACTGTACACAAACAACGTAAAGATTTACTACTCATATCCAAACAAATAAATTGCTAAGAAATCAATGTTAGGGAACTTCCTTCACCGACGAGAATATGAACCCTTATCCTTCCTGGGAAAACAAATCGCGGTTACGACAGGGAAGTGATTGTAAGTGTCTTTGTGAATCCGGCCATGACGTAGCTGAAGGTCGTATTCTAGGTGGCTTAGTCGGCTTGGTAGCACCCCTTCGTAAGCGATTTATTCTGAATATTGCATCTTAATATTCTTGTGGAAGTTGTTTATGTCGCAATGTGAAGGAAGTTATGTTACGGAATCTCCAATGCTACTTAGAATACGGCCCTAAGACTCTCAACTCTGTTATCGGATAAAACTGTACGTCGGAAGCCTTAAGAGTTAATGTTAGTTACTATGTGATTAATGGTAGATGATATGGGCACAGCACGAGCACATAGTTTCTCTCTCTCTCTCTCTCTCTCTCTCTCTCTCTCCTTTAAAATGTGAGAGTATCGGAGAGAGATAGTGTAAATATCGTTCCCATCAAATCTTTCTTGGTCGGGACAACTACGCTTATATTTCAGCAAACGCAGACGAATTGCTCAGCGTGTGTCATAAGAATCTAAGAATGCTGATGCTGTGCCGATCCACTACTCGCCATACCCTTGTTTGTCTAATTTGGCCTAAAGTTTACGTACCTCCACTTTGCTTTTTCTCTTTTAACAATAGATTAACACTGAAAAATAATGTTAGTCATAAAGAAGTCCTATGGAAAGGTTATAGAGCTGATTTTTTTTTCCCCCCACTAAACTAGGTGAAAAAAAAGTTGCAAAATGACTAAACTCAGACAAGTTAAGATGAAAGAAATATACTCGCGGTGCAAACAGTCTTTTACCACTTGTAAGATAAGTGTTCCACCTGACACTTTCTTTCCTCCTGTGAATCACGTATAATTATTCATAGTGCTTTGCCTTAGACGCCCCAACTACCAGGGCGGATGTCGGCGTGGCGGCGGGACCTACCCCGATAATAGCTGGACTCGATACGGGCAAGACCGACCGTAGTTTGCGCCCCTTTGACTCACCCGATGTCTTTTATGTTTCGGGTATGGCTCGATCTGTTGCTGGGAGAAGCGTAGACATTTTGGCTGCCTCATGAATGTAATATCATCTATGCAGTCTCTCTCTCTCTCTCTCTCTCTCTCTCTCTCTCTCTCTCTCTCTCTATTAACAGAAGTTAGAGTACGAAGTGATATATGAGAAGTACATGTGACGTAGGGTAGACTATATTCTATATACTCTTTTCTCGCTAACTTGGCCTAAAATTGCCATCTCTCCATCTAGAATTGCCAGCTGTAACAGTAGATTAACATTAGAATATGATGCTAGTCACGAAGAAGTACTTGGCAGAGGATGTAGAGCCTTAGCATTTTTTCTGGAACTAAGCTAGGTGAAACAGGCTGCAAAGGGACGAAAACCTGAGCTACAATAAAGTAAAAAGAGCACCAGTACTTTCCCCCGCTGACTCACATAGTAATAGTAGCATTAGGTGGCCGGCAGTTATGTGGTGGCGGTGATAATATTGATAATCTGAATAATAATGATATTGGTAACTGTGGTTGAATCGTGAGTGAAGTGTCAGTTTGAAATGGTTATTATCTTTTCACCTTAACCTGACTTAGATATACTGTACGTCCTTCTGCAGCTTTTTTCACGTAGTGGTAGAAAAAGACAGTATTACAGCCCTGCATCCTTTCCATACGATTTTTTTTCCCGTGACTAGCATTATATTCTAGCGTTTATCTGTTACTACAACTCGGTATTTAGGATGGAGAAATTACAATTTTAGGCCAACTTAGAGTAAAAAGGGTACAGTGTCCACAATTGTCCCTTTTTTTTTTTTTTTTTTTTTAAGATTCGCCACACTGGTGTGGCACGGGCTCGGGGTGGAATCCACCTCCAGCATGACCTCACCTAGCCACCTCGCATAATACCTGTAGTATCAACGAACCGGCAACTGTGTGCAGGTGACTATATAGAGCACTGTGGTACTGCTGTCAGCTCAGTGTTGCTGGCTGGACTGCAGGTGGAAGCAGGTGCGTACACACAACGTTACTGTTCAGGCAAGATTCTCTGCCGCCTCCTGGATAGCAGTTTATTTCAGTATCTGGTACGTTTATATTTTCGTTTCTGGTATATTTACGATCATTGTCGATATGTTAACAATATGCAATATAGTGTCTGGATCTGATACGTTGATATATTGGTTGCTGGTATATTTATAATGACTGTCGATATATAAAAGTAAATAATAGACAAGGTAATTTTTGTACGGCGGTATATTCGTTTCTGGTATTTTGGCAGTAAGGTAAGTTTTGGTATATAAGCAAGATCACTTCTGTATAATAATATTTTCGTTTCTGGTATAAATACTTTACTGTACCTGGTATTTTTGCAACGTGCGTCGATATATAAATGAGAAACAAATGATAAGGAAGATAATGGTAAACTGTGATGTGCCAAATAAACGGTTGAGGAAGTGATGGTATAGAGCCTCCTTTGCTTACGAGAATATAGCTGTTGCTGACGATGGGGATTCTCAAGCATCTGTTCCCTATTAATTTGCATATTTATATATACTCTGTTTACTTTAAATAGGTGTAAAATTATCTCTCCAACTTGAATGTTGAGTTGTAGCATGAGATTAGCGCTAGGATATGGTGCTAGTCACGAAGAGTTCTATGGAAAGCATGTTGAGTTGAATTTTCTTACTCTACCACTGAGCCACGGGAAATAAGCTTCAAAAGGACGAACATCTGTTAATATAGAACGTACAGATATATGTAAGAGAAATAGTAGGCAGTAATGTGCAAACGAAATCGCTATGGAAGAGGTGCTAGAGTGCCTCATGAACTCGTAACTTGACCTAGATTTTCGTTCTTTTGTAATTCATATCAAGTAGCTCAGTGACCAAAAAAGAAAAAAAAAGCTACGGCTCGTCATCCTTTCCATAGCACTTGTTCGTAACTATCACTGAATTCAAATGTTAATATATCGCTACAGTTCAGCGTTGACGATGAAGAGAGGGCTGTTTTAGGCCAAGTTAAAGTAGAATGAACACAGTACGAGCTCTGGTAAAGTTGTGCTATGGAAGGAAGGAACTATAGGAAGCTTATTCCATTCATCTACTACTCTATTACCAAACCAATTTCTACCTATTTCCTTACTGAAACGGAATTTTTCTAGTTTGAAACCATTATTTCTAGTTCTATCCTGTATGCTCACTTTAAGTACCTTGCTAATATCTCCCTTGTTTATACCCTTCATCCACTTAAACACCTCGATTAAG
The DNA here is from genome assembly GCA_018397915.1 of Birgus latro. Taxonomy (NCBI): domain Eukaryota; kingdom Metazoa; phylum Arthropoda; class Malacostraca; order Decapoda; family Coenobitidae; genus Birgus; species Birgus latro. Next base: position 17,712 of record JAGKTI010001171.1, read on the forward strand.
TCTCCTTTTACTCTACGTCTCTCTAGTGAGTGCAGATTTAGTCTTTTCAGTCTGTCTTCGTATGACAGGTTTGAACATCATGTATCATTTTTATCATTCTTCTCTGTACATTTTCTAACGAGTTGATATCCATTCTATAGTAAGGACACCAAAATTGTACTGCGTAGTCTAAATGTGGCCTTACTAAAGCTAGATAAAGTTTCAGTATTAATGACCTATTGCTCACGCTTCTCGAAATAAATTCTAGGACCCTATTTGCTTTATTTCTCGCATTAATACACTGTTGCTTTGGTTTGAGGTCGTTACTAACCATGACTCCTAGATCTCTCTCGCATTCCGATTTACTAATTTCTTTGTTATCTAAGCTGTATTTACCTAACTAACCTCTCGTGTGGGACCCTATCAAAAGCTTTGCTGAAGTCCAGATAAATAATATCGTGAGCTTTACTGCCTCATAGACCTCCGAGAAGAATGACAAGTTTGTGAGGCAGGATCGTCCTTGCCTGAATCCATGCTGACTTTCATTTATAAGATTAAATCTTTCTAAGTGTTCTCTAATCTTATTGGCCAAAATTGACTCTAATATTTTTCCTACTATTGACGTTAGACTTATCGGACGATAATTCGACGCAGCTGCTTTATCAGCCTTTTTAAAAATGGGCACTACGTTTGCGGTCTTCCACGCCGAGCAGACCGCGGCGGGATTGTTACTGCTGCATATGCTGAGCCTCGTGCAGTCGATAGGCATTAATCAAAGCCATTTTCTTACAGGTAACAACAATGCCTCAGGTTCCTGCACTGTTGGCCGTGGCGGGGGTGTCACTGCTGTTACTTCTGCTTCTTCCACCTGCATCATCTCAGGTACTGCACGTTATCTGTTTGGCAGGCTGTTTTTTCCACCTAATCTGTTTGTGTATGTGTCTGGCAGTCTGTCTGTCTGGCTATCTATCCATCTACTTAATATCTATATTTGTTTAATCTACTTATAGATAAGTATACAGATATATAGGTGGATAGAAAACTAGATAAACAGATAGATGTATACAGACTTCTGCCTAAATCCCGGGCGGGGTAACCACAAACGAACCTCCTCAGTGCCACCCTGCCCTTCGCCTTCAGGCTGCCCTACCTTCCTCACCACCCTCATTCTTATATCTCTCCACTCCATCTCATCCTCGGTCTTCGTCTCCCCATCTCCCTCTTCACCTCTCTTACATACTCTCCTAGTTAGTCTCTATCTCCGTCCTCTCCACATGGTTAAGCAGTGTTTGGGCACTTCTCAGGGCACTGCAATCTCGACTTAGAATTTTCATGTAATTGATTACATAATCCAAAAAGTAGTGTAGGTGTCATAAGATTAGTGTCAGAATTCAGAAAATTACTGCAGAAGTTTGTTTTGTAGGCGTTATAATTATCATAATTCATATAAAGTTACTACTAAAGTTTGTATTTTAGGTGTCATATAATAATAGTGTCAGAATTTAGAAAGTTAGTACAGAAGTTTGTATTTTAGGCGTCATAAAAATAATGTCATAATTCAAAAAGTTGCTAATGATTTTTGTATTGTGTCGATTGGAACGTTGGGATGCGGACAAAAATATAAATCCACCAACTAACGATAAATTTACAAACTGAGCAATGACTCAAAACCCAGCAATGCAGTCCTCAGTCGAGCAACTTTTCAAAATATTATGTAAGCGTTTCATAATTACTGGACTATAACAAATGGAGCTGTTTTCTTGATAACATCTGTACCGAATTTCATATTTAACTGATTTTTGCTTACTCTAATCGAACTCTCATTGGAAAATATTACTTTTAAATGGAGAAGAAAGCTCTATTTTTTTCGTTCTTTCTTTATCTTCTTAACTTTTTTCTTTCTTCCTATCTTTTTTTTTTTTTCATTCATTCTTTCTCTCCCACCAGATGATGGGAGGAAAAATTGGCCAGATACGCTTGTCCGGTGGGCTGGGTCCGTACGAGGGAAACGTAGAGGTGAGTGGGTATGGGTGTGAGTGGGTACGGGTGTGAGTGGGTACGGGTGTGAGTGGGGACGGGTGTGAGTGGGGACGGGTGTGGGAGAGAGTAGGGGTGTGGGAGTGGGTACGGGTGTGAGTGGGTACGGGTGTGAGTGGGTATGAGTGTGAGTGGGTATGAGTGTGAGTGGGTATGAGTGTGAGTGGGTATGGGTGTGAGTGGGTATGGGTGTGAGCTGGTATGGGTGTGAGCAAGTAGGTGTGTGCGTGGGTATGGGTGTGAGTGGGTATGGGTGAGTGGGTATGGGTGTGAGTGGGTATGGGTGTGAGTGGGTATAGGCAGGCCTTGGTATCACGGCCCGCCTGTGTGTGTGTGTGTGTGTGTAAGGCGGACGATAACAAGGCCCGCCTCTGTGTGTGTGTGTGTGTGTGTGTGCGTGTGTGTGCGCTCCCATTATATCTCATGAACGGCTTGAGCTATCAACATGAATCCTTCAGGATATCAAGATGTGGCCAAAATCACGGCCGAGTTCGAAAATAGACACCCGGGGTCAATGTCAAGGTCACCAAAATGGCTGCCAAAAGTCATCTAGTTTTTATCGGCCGCCTTTAGCACCATTATACCTCATGAATGGCTTGTGCTATCATCATGAAACCTTCAGAGTTTCAAAATACGGCTAAAATCTTGAACTTGGCCAATAGCATATTCTGGCGGGCGATTGGCATTCGGCTCCCGAATGCTTTAATCTCATTTATTTATTTGTATTTATTTATGTATTTATTTTTAATACTTTTATTTATTTGATTTATTTGCAGGTGTTGGTAGAGGGTGCGTGGGGGTACGTGTGTGATGACGACTTTGGGTTTGATGAGGCGGATGTTGTGTGTCGCGACCTGGGCTATAAGGGCGCCACCTCCTTCACCAGAAACAACCACTTCGGCACTAACTCTCCCGGTACAGCACGACATTGAATTCTTTTCTCTCTCTCTCTCTCTCTCTCTCCCTCTCAGCCAGAGCGAGAAGACGTGTCTCAATGAACCGTAAGTAGTTTTCAGGAATTGTCCTGTCTCCTTCAGTCTTGTTCAAAATTTGAAGTATTGCAAGTTATTATAGTCTACCAAAAATGTAAAGAACTATTGTCAGTATGTATACATGAATGTTTTGTAGGAATTTTGGGAACACCTGTTCAGTTTAGTACTGCAACTGACCTTAAACATGGCCGTCAATGTAAACATTGGGAACTGGAATTTCCAGGATTTGACAGTGAAACAAATGTTATGGATTTGGTCAAAACGTTGATTATGAGAATTAGTGAACTAGAAAAGAAAGTGGGGGATGTAGTATCAAGAAACATGCCTGAAAATACCGAGAATACTATACAGAGTTTGATACAGGCCAATGAGACAGCAAACCAGGAGATCGAGAATTTGAAACGAGAAAATATTGAATTAAGGAGAAAACTAGAAGAGGGCAGTAACCAAACAGAGAAGGTAAGTAGTGTGTTAGAAGAGCAAAAGGCAAAGTGGGCACATGTGGAAGAAGAACAGGAAGAAGTGGTCAGTTTAAGGGTAATTACTCAGGAAGAAAGGGAAATGAACAAGAAAAAAATGGAAGAAAATGTAGTGAAAATATTGAAGAAAAAAGAGATAATAGTGAGAGAAACTGTAGAAAGGAACAGATGTGTCATAATATTTGGAAACAGGGAGGAGGAAGAAAAAGTTATGTCTATGAGACTCGAGAGAGACTCGAATCAGGTGAGGAAAATATTGGGCAAGATCGATCATGAAGGAAACAAGTGGGAAAAAGAAATTGAGGAAGTAAGGAGGATAGGGCCATATAAGAAAGGGGAAGCAAGACCGATTAGAGCTAAGATGTCATCAGAAGGTGTAGTAAATTATATACTTAAGGTGACCTGGAAATTAAGTAAAGAGGCAGGGATGGAAAATATTATAGTAAGAAAAGATTTGGATGAATAAGAAAGAGAAGTTTTAAAATCTTTGAAGGACCAAGTAAAGGAAAAAAAAAATGACAGGAGGACAGAGGAAGAACGTAAAACTTTTTTCTGGAGAGTGATGGATATGAAAGCAAGGAAGTGGTATGTGAAGAACTAGACGTGAAGGAAACAAAGGGGTTGGATATGAATATGAAAAAGAGAAGAATGAGTAAAGATAAAAACAGTGCAGCAAATCTGAGTATCATGTACAGTAATGTAGATGGGTTAATATCTAAGAAAGGGGAAATTGGAGATTATTTAAATGAAAATAAACCTGAAATTGTTTGCTTGGTAGAGACTAAATTGCCCCGAGATGCCGATACAAAATTATTTGGATGGAACAATTATAACATTTGAAGGAAGGACAAAGAAGGTAAATTTAGGGGAGGTATAGTGATATTAACCCGTAATAACCTAAGAGCAAAGAATATAGAAAAATACCATGGCTGAACTTTTGGGAGTTGTAATAGAGGACAGTTATGGAGAAAAAATGCATGTAATAGTATTTTATATGCCCCCCAAAACTAGGGCATGGACAAAGGAAGATTACGAACAGTTAATAAGAGAATCCATTATTAGGCTAAAAATGTTAATTGAACGAAGAAATAGAATAATATTAATGGGAGATTTTAACTGTAAAGAAGTTGATTGGGAAAGTATGGATGCTGGGAACAATGAGGAATCATGGGGAAATAAATTAATGGAATTGGTGATGGAAAACATGTTAACACAATTGATCAAAGAAAACACAAGAATTAGGGGTGACGACGAACCATCCAGGCTCGACCTAGTATTCACAAAGGACCCAAATGATGTGAGGAACATAACCTACCAATGCCCCTTTGGTAAAAGTGATCATCTGGTAATTGAGATGGACGTGGTAGGAGTAAGGGAAGGAGAAAGAGATGAAAAACGCAGAGAAAATAGATACAGTTATGAGAAGGCAGACCTTGCTTTCATGAGGAACTTTTTCCAAAATGTAGAATGGAGTAAAATGAATATGATCACAAACGTTGATGAGAAATATGAGTTTTTGACAGAAGTATATAAAACAGAAGTAACTAAGTATGTCCCAAAATTTTCTGCAGCTATGGAAAGGAAGAAAGAACGGTTTAACAACAGATGTAGGATGGCACAAGAGGCAAGAAAAAAAGCATGGAATAAAGTGAGAAGGTATAGTGAAAGGGCTTGGGCTTGGGAGGAGTACAAGCAGGTAAGAAATGAATATGTAAGGGTACGGAGAGAAGAGGAAAGGAAATACCAAAAAGATATTGTATTTAACTGTAAAAAAGAGCCGAAACTACTTTACAGGTTTGTAAATGGCAAAATGAAAGTTAAGGACAGGATAATACGACTGAGGGATGGAGATGAAACATACGAAAGAGAGGAAGACTTGTGTAAAATAATGAACAACAAGCTGCAGTCAGTTTATGTATTGGAAGACGAATTTAGGGAGCCTGAAATGGAACCCAGGCTGACGGGAATGGCCGAAATTACAGTTGACATGAATGAGGTGCTACAGCTGATGAAGGATTTGGATGTGAGAAAAGCAATGGGACCAGATGGTGTGGCTGGATGGATCCTGAAGGAATGTGCCGACCAGTTAGTGTGGCCAGTTTATGTCATCAAGACCTCGCTTGAAAGTGGACAGTTACCTAAAGACTGGAAAAGAGCAAGTATTGTGCCAATCTTTAAGGGAGGAGATAGGGAGGATCAACTTAATTATAGACCTGTGTCACTTACTAGTATTGTTTGTAAAATCTGTGAGAAAATTATTAGAAAAAGATGGATAAAGTATTTAGAAGAAAATGAAGTGATAACACCAAGACAGTTTGGTTTTAGGGAAGGAAGATCATGTATTACTAACCTATTAAGTTTCTACAGTAGGGTAATAGATGTCGTACAGGAGAGAGAGGGATGGAGGGACTGTATCTGGATTTTAAGAAAGCATTTGACAGGGTGCCCTATAGGAGACTATTGTGGAAGTTGAGGACCTTTGGAGGGGTGCATGGGAAACTATTAAAGTGGATGGAAGATTATTTGATAGGAAGGCAGATGAGAACAGTAATAAGAGACAAGGTTTCACAATGGAGAAATGTGACTAGTGGAGTACCCCAGGGCTCTGTCCTGGCCCCAATAATGTTTCTGATATATGTAAATGATTTGCCAGAGGGTTTGAATAGTTACATGAGTATGTTTGCAGATGATGCTAAAATTATGAAACATATTAAATGTATTGATAGTTGTAAAGAACTGCAAGAGGACTTGGAAAAACTACACAGCTGGAGCCAGACTTGGAAAATGGACTTTAATGCCAAGAAGTGTCATGTATTAGAAATGGGAATAAGTGAAAGAAGACCACACTGGACATATAAAATGGGCAATGAGATGATTAGTAAAAGAAAGGATGAGAAAGACTTGGGAGTGATTATTCGGGATGACTTGTCACCAGAAAAGCATATAAACAAAATCATTGGGGGAACTTATTGATTACTGACCAACATGAGAGTGGCTTTTAATTATATGGATGAGGAAATGTTGAGGGAGTTAATAGTGACCAAGACTAGAGTATGCGGCTGTGGTATGGTCACCTCATTTGAAGAAGCATATTGATAAACTAGAGAGGGTTCAACGGATGGCAACGAAGATGATACCACGTTTAAGGGAACTCACCTACGAGGAGAGATTGGAAAAACTAAAGTTACCAACACCTGCGCGAGAGAAGGGAAAGAGGTGGCTTGATCACGATATTTATAAATGTAAGAGAATTGGAAAGGGTGGATAGAGAGGATCTTTCTGTGTTGGCTGATGGAAGAACAAGAGGTCATGGCTTCAAGTTGAGGAAAAGTAGATGTCTTAATGATCTCAAAAGGTTCAGTTTCCCTAACAGAAGCATAAGTATTTGGAATGACTTAGACGAAGAGGTGGTGCAGGCGAAAACATTCATGTATTTAAAACTAGATTAGATGAATGTAGATATGGAGACAGGACAACACGAGCTTAGCTCAATTCCTGTATACTACAAATAGGTAAATACACACGCGCGCGCACACACACACACACACGCATACACACCAGGACGCCACATTCTCATAAAAAAAAAAAAAGATACTTGGGCACAAACTCTCTCGGTAAAGTACCCCTTACCCTTCTCTCTGTATTATCTGATTTATAGAAAAACAATAGGATTTGCCAATATGTACAGAGGTAGCCGAGGTATTGCCCTTTTACATGTACAGAAGGGGTTATATTGTTACAGGTCAAGCAGCAGATATACATTAACAATCGTATTCGTCGCTGGTTTTGTCCCGATCCTATGGGGGTGGTCCCTGACAAATTATATCCTCTGAGTTTGGGCGTTCTTTGCGGCTTTGACAACGAGTGATGTGAGTGGAATGATTGCAAATGTGTATGACGCGTGTGAATAAAGTAGTGGTATGTGTATGTGGATGAAAATGTCGGTATAAAGGCCGCTGTGCGGGTAGATGGGTGTATTATGCGTGCATTTCTTGGTTGGAGCTGCTACTCCTTCTGAAAGATAAGAAAGTCCCAGTCAGAGTGTTTACATGATGAGGAGGGGCACATATCTTTATTCAGTGAGCTGACCAAGGAACAATTCTAAGATGAATCAATACCGGAGGAGACCTGCTGTCCAGGGGTCCAGCTTACTGCTGGTTCTCTATGGGAGGGTTTACTCTTGGAGGATGAAATATCTCTGTAACCAACTGGTAGTTGAAGTCAGGTAGATCATGGTCCGTTGGGCTGTCTGAAGAACGATTTTGAAACAGTTAAATCCCAGATTTGAAATGCTGTCCACGAGATCTAGTGGCTGCTGGTTATTTGCAGGATGGTTTGCCGTGTCTTTGATCAGTCTTGTTATTATGAAGCGATGGGTTCTTCAGTGAACGAGTCATGAGACGAGTCAGAGCCAAAAGGCTTAGTGTGCAATGGTTTTCTACTTGACCTCTCTGGGGTTCAGAAGTAGGCCAAGGTAGCTGTCGCAGCCAGGTTCCATTGAAAAGTTATTTCCTTCAGCTGCGGATTAGCTTTATTTTCAAACGCAGGACCATTCCTGGCTGATTTAGTGGAAGTAGCTGAAAAATTTGAACATCCATGGATAATGCTGTGTGTCATGAATCGTACGTATTATCTGCATATTATTATGTTAGTTTTATACTTATTAATATTACCACATCACCGTCCCCAGCATCATCCCCAGTGGACCAACCTTGCTGTCTTCGTATTCCATTAAAATAAGGGGAACTGGGACCATAATGTAATGAGAATGACAGTGATGGTGGAGTTGATGACGTCTGTGTTGAAAATGTTTGTTAACGAAAATGTCGATGGTGATGATGGTGATATGTTGGTGTCAATATTGATGGTTGTGAGAAAGACGGGACGAAGATAATGCTGCCTACACGATATAACTATAGGTAATAATCCCCCTTCATTTCCGTTCCTGGCAGAGTGGCGTCGCAGCTCGGTCAAGTTCTGGCTGGACCGTGTCAACTGTTCTGCTGCCTCCACCTTCAGCCAGTGTGCCTCCAAAGGCATCGGCAACCATGACTGTGGACCCACCGAGGTAACCGTAAAAACTGATTGTCTGCTTTGTTGAACCTTGTGGAGGTGATAGGAACCGATTTAAGCCTTGTTCCAAACATACACACCTCACACAACCTTAATGAACCCCGTGAAGTCGATAGACATTAATGAAAACATTCTTCTAAGCATTCACACATCGCTTTGCCTCGGTGAATCTCGTGTAGTCAATAAGTATTAATTTAAGTCTTCTGAGAAAATGTATCTCACATTTTCTCTTCACTCTTTCTGTTTTCGTTTTCACCCAGTGTGCTTCCCAGACCCTCTTCAGACATGAATGTAGACCCACTGAGGTAAACATGCACACCTCGTATTTGCCTTATTATTCTCTTGCACCACGCTCAACCAGTAAACATTCGTTAGTCAGTTTCAGCACACCTTCTACCCCTGCTCTTCGCTCAAGGGAAGTCGAAGCCAAGGTTTCACGTCAAACGAAAACCTGCTGATGGCAATACAAAGCTTTAGTCACATTGCACAAATAAGTTTCATCGCAAGCGGTTCCTCATGCAGACCTGCAAAACATCGACCTTACCATTGGACACTTGTGCCCATACTCTTGTTGGTTTATGAAGCTTCCTAACACCTTTTCCTAGGCGATTTATTTTGCTTATTACATCATGCTGTTCTCTTCTGTGATATTTACGTTTAGTATTACCATACGCTTCATAAATAACGTACAAAATAATAATAACCATCCGGAATGAAAAATAAATCGCTGAGGTCGAGGTGCTAGAGACCCTCCTTAAGCGATGAGAATAAGGGCCTTGGTCTTTGTTTTATGAGTTCTGGCTACGATTCCCTCCAGCCAAGGGTAGTATGAAGCGGTGAGCAGAACCACGGCTTGCGAGTGTACTAGCAGGAGCTCCGGCAAGTTTGGCTAATACCCCCAGTGAGGTTGTCCATGTGGAAAAAAAAAAGTCGAGGCTTCAGCTTGCAAAAATTGTTCCTTGCCAATAATAGCGAACAAAAAAGTCATGTTTATTTGTTTGTTTTTTAATACATGGTCACATTGCAATGAAGACTGGAGATTTTAGAGAGTGGAAAAAACGGAACGACTGATTCAGATTTGAAACACGAATACAGGAATGACAAAATGAGTGTGCAAAAAGAAGAGTTTATTTCTCCGCAGCTTACTATATTCCTATCATATGTACTGCCTGCCATTTTATTCACTTTGTCTCGCTTTGTGACATTCATCTCAGTCCATCTTTTTCTCTCTTTGTGCGTGAGTGTTTGTCTGTTTGTGTGTGTGCGTTTATTTTCTGTGTTGTTTGTGTCTGGGTTTGTGTTTGTGTGTTATTTGTGTTTAAATGTTTGTCTTTGTGTGTTATTTGTGTTTAAATGTTTGTCTTTGTGTATGTGCGCATTGAGTAAATTCGTGTGTGCACGCGCGCATGTGTGTGTGTGCGTGTGCATACACAAGCACATTTAGTATGTATGTATACTGAGTGTGTGTGCGTGCCGTGTGTGGGTATGTGCATGCCGTGTGTATTTTATTTTTTTATGCAAGGAAGCAGGAACCAAAGGCCATGGGCCCACATACTGTTCCTTCCAAGAAAAAGCAAAAACAATACAAAAGAGAGCCAAATTCAAGATCCATTCATTTCGAGATGCCTGGACACACTGCGTTTGAAAGACTGGAGATCATAGGAAGTAGGAAATACAGACAGAGGAAGACAGTTCCAGAGTTGACCAGTTGCATAAATGAAGGACTGGGAGTAACGGTTAACTCTTGTATTAGAGAGTTGGACAGAAAAGGGATGAGAGTTTGTTGCTAGACGGATACTACGTGCCCGTCGTAGAGGTGGAAGGATGCAAGCAGACAGTTCAGAGGAACAGTGACCATTGAAGTAGCGATTGAAGAGAGATAAAGATGCAACAGTGCGGCGAAGAGACAAAGGTTGAAGGGAATCAGTAAGAGGAGAGTTAATGAGACGAAAAGCCTTTGACTCCACCCTATTGAAAAGAGCTGCATGTGGGGAGCCTCCCCACACATGAGAGTTGTACTCCATACACGGGCGAATAAAACCCGTGTACAAGGTCGACAACTGTGCAGGGGTAAAGAAAGTTCGGAAATGGCTTAGCACACCTAATCTCTTGGAAGCAGATTTCACAAGAGATGTAATATGTTCTTTCCAAGACAAATCCCGAGAGAATGAAACCCCAAAGCATGTTCAAGGATGATGCAGGACTGAGCTAGACATTATTAAACATTAGTGGGTAATTCTGAGGAAGATTCTGTCGGGTTGATAAATGTAAGAACTGAGTTTTTGATGCATTAAAAATAACATGATTATTTTTACCCCAATCAGAGATACGAGCCAAGTCAGACATTAGGTGTGCCATAGCCTCATCCCTTTTTTGTTGTAACTGCTGAGATGGACGTTGCAGAAACCGAATGGAAAGGTGAAGGGTGGAATCATCAGCATATGAGTGGATAGGGTTAGATGTACTGCTTAGAAGGTCATTGATGAATAAAAGGAAGAGAGTTGGTGATAGGACAGAGCCCTGAGGAACACCACTGTTGACAGGTCTAGGAGAAGAACGATGGCCGTCTACAACAGCGGCTATAGAACGACCAGAAAGGAAGCTAGAGATGAAGGCACAGACAGAAGGATAGGAAGGGCAGTTTGGAAATTAAAGATTTATGCCAGACTCGATCGAAAGCCTTTGAGATGTCAAGTGCAATGGCAAAGCTTTCGCCAAAGTCCTGAAAGGAGGATGACCAGGTGTCTGAAAGGTAGGTGAGAAGATCGCCAGTGGAGCGTCCCTGACGGAACCCATACTGACGATCAGAAAGAAGGTTGTGACAGGAAAGATGCTTTAAGATTTTTCTGTTAAAAATTGACTCGAAAACTTTTGAGACACAGGATGTTAAGGCAATTGGACGATAGTTAGAGGGTTGGGAATGATCACCCTTCTTTGGGACTGGCTGAGTGAGAGCAAACTTCCAGCAAGAAGGAAAGGTACAAGTTGATAGACAAAGGCGAAAGAGTTTACTTAGGCAGGGTGTAAGCACAGACACACAGTTTTTGAGGACAACAGGAGGGACTCCATCAGGCCCATATGCCTTGTGTGTGTGTGTGTGTGTGTGTGTGGGCGTATGTGTTGGCATGTGTGTGTGTGTGTGTGTGTGTGGGCGTATGTGTGGGCATGTGTGTGTGTGTGTGGGCATTGTGTGTGTGTGTGTGGGCATGTGTGTGTGTGGGCATGTGTGTGTGTGGGCATGTGTGTGTGTGTGTGTGTGTGTGGGCATGTGTGTATGTGGGGGATGTGTGTGTGTGTGTGTGTGTGTAGAATTATTCTTGTGTTCCTGTGTATATGCGCAAAAAATTAGTTGAACACAAAC